>JAKSZP010014489.1:0-277322 GCA_022478985.1 Massospora cicadina
TTTATATGGTTTTTAGTAAATGGGATGTAGGGGTGGAGAACTCTATTGTAATGTGACCTCTTGTATTTAAGGTAAGTTGGGGCTAAAAATAGGAAGGGCAGCTGAATTTAGAATAGGTGAGAGGGCTTCCCAATTTGGCTAAATGATAATTTTGTCCTATCTCCTCTTTGCAAAGGCATATCATATTAGTAGAGCTTAGATTCTAGGTGCAAGTCCAAACCCTGGAATGACATAACCGTGTGGCAGCATTTTAATATAATTATGCCAATCAGCCATCTTGAAAGAGTCAGTTTTCTTAGTGATTTGCACCAAATTTAAGCTGGTGCTAGGGTGAGGTTCAGAGTGGTTGGCCTATGCTGTTACAGGTTTGGTATAGCCCTGATACAAGAGCTATTTGGCCTAGGATTTGGTGTAGAATTATTTCCTCAATTTGAGGGATT
Organism: Massospora cicadina; assembly: GCA_022478985.1. Taxonomy (NCBI): domain Eukaryota; kingdom Fungi; phylum Entomophthoromycota; class Entomophthoromycetes; order Entomophthorales; family Entomophthoraceae; genus Massospora; species Massospora cicadina. The sequence continues at coordinate 441 of JAKSZP010014489.1, forward strand.
CCACTAAGAGTAATCAGTGTTTTTTGTGTAGTACTAGAGGTATTTTCCCCCCAAATACTCTTTACCCCATCTCAATCATGTAAATGTCTGACAGGAGTGTACTCTCCATAACTGTATATGCATATCCTCCAGAGTCCAGACATACTTCTAAGTGGTGAACAGGCTGACTAAGAAGTTTCCTGAAATGGGACAATTTGATCTTCTAGCTAAAGGGCAGCAAGACTTTTGATTAAGCTACTGAAGATGGTACTTGCCAAGGAGTATGACCTCAGTCTTATGGCAATTTAATCTTGGCGTTGCTTACTTGTTTATATTGACTGATAATCTTCTCTAGAGAGCAAGCAGTCTGATGGATTGGAAACACCCGCCACACAATCATCTGCAAATGTTAATACTTTAAAAGTGTTCTGACTTGGAGAGGCAATGCCTTTCAGGGTCTGATCTATGATGTGCAGGACTAGGTCCAGTCCAAAGTTATACAACAAAGGGCTAAAAGGGCCAACCTGTTTAAACTGTGTTGTGGTATAATGAGGTCAGTAACAAACCCTGTGCCCCAGTTAGCCATGGTAGCTGACTCAGTTGAAAGCATTATCCAGTTAATAAAATGAGGAGAAAGATAGAAAGTTTCAAGGGATGCTCTAAGATGTTTCCAATGTGCACAATCATATGCCTTTTGTTGATCCAAGAAGATTAGGGCACCATCTGACCTGGAATGACAAAATGGCAACATTATGGATGTTGTCTCATATACTACAATTGGGAACAAACCCATACTGATTGTGTAATAAGCTGTTTGAGCAATCTTACCTAGATGCTTAGACAGTATCTTGGTCATTATTTTAGCATCCGCATTAATGAGTGAGATTGGGCGCCAGTTACCCAGATCATTAGGATCCCCCCTTTTAAATAATGTGACCACAAAGGCTTCTAACCATCGGGCAGTAGGCGAGTTACTAGAAGGCATTTATTGATAGAGGATTTGAGTAAAGGTGCAATTAAATTGAAGTGTGTTTGATAGAACTCATAAGGAACACCATCTAAACCAACGCTTTTGAGATGAGGTGCCCTGCATACAGCATCCCATAGTTCTTCATAAATAAAAAAAAACTTACAAGACTAGATAAGCTAAGAAGAGAGTGGGTCACAATTTTGGATAAAGAATGTTGTATGCCCTCTGTGTTTTTGTGAACCCAGCTGATATCTGTTTGCTGGTGTTTATTGTCACAGATAGTGACATATTTCCTGGAATTAACTTTCCTTTCAAAGCCAAGTCCAATAAGCCCTTGGGGCAGAGACCAGAACCCCTAAGGGTCATCATTGACCTATCTAAGGTCATTGACAAAAAATGGGTTTTGGCTTGGCCATCCATTGCTGAGGAAAACGGCTTATTTGAGGCAAAAGCCCAGGCAGAAATCGGACTCAAGACCCAGAAAATCACAAGATATGAGGTCACAAAATCTGGCCAAATTCAAAAAAATTTAATTTTGTTGAAAAATGACGAATTTGTAGCTCATGTCAGATTCAAATGACCACTGAAATCTTTATGAAAAACCTCCCTATAAATTAAGTCCCAAGATGAGAAAGGCTTTTCTTTTCTCATATGCAAATATCATTTTAATAAAGTTTAGGATTTTGGGCACATTTCCTGTATTTGGGTTTTTCCAAAAGAAATACAACTCTGCAAAGTTCTGCAATGGCTGGATTCCGTTTTCCGCTCTGGTTTGCACCTACTGTTGTACCTGAGTCCTCCGCCTACTCCGCCACCTATTCCACCGGCTCCGCCTCCTCCTATTTTGCTGCCTTTTTGTACTAGATTTTTCGCCACCCTTCCCAGCTCTCAGGGCCTCATGTACCTAATGATTGTGGCCAGTTTGGTGTGCGTTTTGCTCCACAAATCTATTTGGAAGCATAATAATGAACGTTTAGGACGTCTCTTCATTTTGTGGGGTCACTTGGCCTTGTTGGCACACCTTTGGCCTGGGCCTTTCCCCTCAGCGACCTCCTGCACTCCAGTTTTCCTGACATTATCTGAGAAAATCCTGGATTTTTTTGTGAGTTTCTTCCACTGTTGGGTGGCTATAGTTAGCCCAATCCTCTCAGAGTTGTCAGCTGTTGAAGCGGTCCACTGGGATGATACATTTGTATCCCTTCTGGCCTTGGTTGTTACCTTCCTCAAAGGGTGTGCTGAGGGTGTTGAGCATCTCCCCTCACTCAATACGCTCATAAAGTGTGCAGTACCTGCCACTACCGGTCTCACTCTCCACTTTTCATGTGATTCCAAATTTAAAAATGAAGTCTTCAACATGTTGTCCAGCCTTAGGGCCCACCAGAAGTCTCAAGGCAAGGACTTAGTTGATGTTCTCCTCCAGATGCTGCTCCAGGAGATTTCAGAGGGAGCTCACCAATGGTTACTCTCCATAGGTGAGAATAATAGTTCTCTTCTGGAATCTCTCACAGCCTTGGAACCCTTTGTCAAGCCCTGCAAGTATCCCCCTGCTACCTTTGAGGACTATAACTCCTTGGTACACATGTCCTAAGGAGGCCTTACTACAGCTCAATACTTGCGCCTGTTTCAAGAGTGAGCATCAAGGTTGGAATCTCTTGAAAAGTTGAAAATGGCCCTTCTCCGCAAGTCCCTAGATAAAACTGGTGGTTCCCTTGGCATATGGGATAACCCTCCCCTTCTCTATCTGGGACATGCTCCATCCTTGCATCCCTGTTGTCTATCAGCCCCTGTACCACCAAGCCTAATTGTACCGCTGAACTTCAGATCCTAGAACTTGATGACTCCATCACTGTGGGGCACCAACATGTTTCCAATCCAGTGGTGACATATCCAGCTGAGACACTGGCCATTATGGACACTTTCAACCTGATTCTAGAATGCCCTACTTCCATACTCTACCAGTACCACTTAGAACCAGCAGTGAGCTCTCTGGAAGGTGAGACTGAATCCTCCTTCATAGGTGGGGGTCCCCTCACTACTGGCCCTGCACCGCCGCGCTCCACGGAGTACCCCTCACTTTTTTCCTCAAAAGTAGAGGGGTTAGTAAATATAACCCATTTGATTCAGAGCATTCACTTCCTCCAGGGTATGGACCTGCTGTTGCCGTTTTGGAACCTATGCCTTCTGTTAACCTGTCATCCCAGTTGGCCCAGTTGAACAACTCTTTCCTATCACTCCAGAGTCACTTTTCTTGGCAGATTCTATCCAAAAATGGGTAGATATCCCTGAGGAGATGATTAAAGAAGAACTCCCTTGGCTGACCCCACCAAAAGCTTGGCTGTCCTGACTGGTGTAGTCTCATGTGATAAAGACCTTCCTCCTGCCAAGCATAGAGCATTAAGCTACCCCACACCTAAGTCCCGTGGACAACTTTATGGCAATGTGAAGTCATACAGAAAACTTTTTTAGGGGATACTCCAAATTATACGCCGCCCTCTGGGCTTGGAGCCATCCTGTCATCCATTGGCTTTGAGGGAAATATACCCTACTCTGCTTACTTCTTGTTCATGGCTACTTTTTCTTCTTCAGGGAAGAGCTTTCAAGCACTCGCTTTGGTGGACAATGGTGCAACTGAAAACTTCATCCATCAAGAGTTGGCAGAGGCCCTGGAGCTACCCCTGGGAGTTGGTCAGTTTGTGAAGGATGGTGCATCTCAAACCATTCCAAGTTACCATGTGTTAACACCTGTCCCTTTCATTGCAGGTGATGGTTACTTTGTTGAGAGCTTCTCCTCAATAAAAAACCTCCTATAACCTGTTATTTTAGGGGTTGTCTGGTGGCGCCGATTTGACATCACCACTAACCTTCTAGACTCTACCATGCATGCACAATTTTCTTGTGGAGTAACGGTTACCATTCCTTGCTTAGATGAGAGCGCCACGGTGCTCCCCAGAAGGTGGGGCCCCTCTCCTAAAGTGGGCCTAGCCTCTATTCAACCTACTGACACCCTGACCTCAACACTTACTCTTCCAGAATGCATCCGTGGATATGCTAATCTGTTTGATCCCACAAAGGCCTACCCACTCCCTGAGCACACCAAGTTTGACTTTGAGTTTAAGTTGACCATGGATCTCATCAAGATATCCTCTCCAATTTACCCCTTGTCCCTGAGGGAGGAGGCTGCCTTGGATGCTTGGGTAGACGACATGCTCTCTAAGGGTCAAATCTTTAAGAAATCCTCACCTGTGTGCTCCCCCTTCTGTTTGTAGAGAAGCCTGATGGCTCACTTCGTCCCTGCGTTGATTATGGCAATCTGAACAATGTAACAGTGCCTAACCCACATCCGCTCCCTCTGGAGCAACAGATTGCCCGCTACGTGGAGAAGGCTAGGGTGTTCAGCAAGCTTGACTGCCTCAACGCTTTCAACCAGATCCGCATTAAAGAAGGCCAGGAGTGGTTGACCGCTTTTCGCACTCAGAAAGGTATCTATCAGTTCAGAGTTATGTCGTTTGGTTTGAAGAACGCTCCCGCCTGCTTTCAGAGGCTCATTGATGCTGTCTTGGGAGACCTTATGGGTACATGCGTGATTGCATAATAAATGACATACTGGTCTTTTCCCCAGATGCAGAATCTCATGCCCGCCACCTTTTGTCTGTCATGGAGAGACTTTCACAGGAAAACCTTACAATTAAGGCCAGCAATTGTGAGTTCTTCCAACCCAAGGTCGAGTTCTTAGGAAACATTATCTTCTCCCATGGTCACATGGTCGCCCCAGATAAGGAAGCAGCTATCCATGATTGGGTTACCCCTCATCTCTCACAGAGTTACGCAGCTTCCTTGGGACATGCAACTTCCTCAAGAAGTTCACCCCCCAGCTCTCAGAAGTTGCCGCCCCTCTCTACACCGCTTCAGGGAAGAAGATTTTTAGTTGGACCAATGAATGCAACGCTGCATTCCATGACGTCAAGTCCATACTATTGTCCAGCCTGGTGTTGGTACATGCAAACCCCAGCCGCCCCTTTATTGTTGCCACTGATGCTTCTAACTTTGCTGTGGGAGCTGCTCTGCTACAAGAGGGGAGGACGGAGTGGAACGGCCTGTTGATTACTTTTCTAAGAAAATGACCCTGACGCAGCTCAACTATGCAATATATGATAAGGAACTCCTTGCAGTTGTGGAGGCAGTACAACACTGGCGCCACCATTTGCATGGGTCTAAGTGGCCATTTACTGTCCGTAATGACCACAAGGCATTGATGTACTACCGCGCCCCCCAGAAGCTACACCTCGCCAGTCTTGGTGGTTAGAAATCCTGTCAGTATTTGACTTCAAATATGACTTTATTAAGGGCACCCATAACATGTTACCTGATGCTCTATCTCGGAACCCTGCCCTAGCACCTGACCCAGCACTAGTTGACGCCCATAATACCCAGGTGTTGATTAAGCCAGAACAGGTGAAGGAGAGTCCACTGTCCAATCCCCCCACTCTGCTTATGATGGAACCTTTGGAAGGTGACACTGACACCCCTTTCAGTGTTATGTTGTCCCAACCTCTGTCAGCTGACTATGATAAGATTAAGCAGGCCTGCCATAGAAATGACAAATCCCTGTACAAAGGCTACCAGTTGATGGATGGTGTCATCCTCCATCAGGGCAAGTGGTGGGTACCTCCTGGGCCCCTGCGCGAGGAAGTGATCTGTGAAGCTCATGACCCCTCCAACTTCTGGCCACCCTGGCAAGGACAAGACGCTTGAGTTAGTCCGCCGCTCCTACAGTTGGAAAGGTATTGCCACTGATGTGGCAAAATTCACAAAGTCTTTTTTGTCATGCAACATTTCAAAGCCAAGCCGCATGAAGAGTGCTGGGTTTCTTGTTCCCCTCCAAGTTGCTGAGGGCACTTGAACATCAGTGTCTGTCGATTTTATTGTGGAACTTCCCTTGTCCCAGGGTTATGATGCAGTAATGGTTGTGGTGGACCGTTTCACAAATATGGCCCACTTCATCTCCTGCAACACCACCATTACTTCAGTTGAGACAGCCCGCCTCTTTGTAGATCACATCTTTTTCTTACATGGTCTCCCCAAGGAGATTATCAGTGATTGGGGCCCACAATTCACCGCATAGTTCTGGGAAGCCCTGCTTTCCATCCTCAGCATTCGCCCCTGCCGCTCCACAGCCTTCCATCCCCATTCAGATGGACAGACGGAGAGGTGAACCAAGATTTGGAGCAATTCTTGCGTAGTTTTCCAATGCTGAACAGAACGATTGGTCCTCTCATCTCCCACTGGCGCAATTTGCTTATAATAACCTTATCCATGCCTCTACAGGCACTTCCCCTTCTTTGCAAACTATGGTTACAACCCAGTTTCAACCTAAGTCCACGGATTGAGTCCAACGTCATCACCGCCAATGGCCGCGCTAAAGAGCTCAGGGACATACATCAGGCAGTGAAGGACCATCTCGTTGATGCTGTGAGGATCTACAAAGCATATTCTGATCGAAAGCGCCATGAAGGACCTGAGTATAAGCCTGGTGACTTGGTCATGGTCAACGCCAAGAATCTCCACCTGAAGCAACCCTGCCGCAAGTTAGGTCCCAAGCGTGTTGGACCCTTCAAGATCCTCAAGAAAGTTGGCCCATCAGCTTACCAGGTTGACTTACCCCCCTCAATCAAAGTGTTCAGCACCTTACATGAATGCCTCCTGACCCCTTCAATGGTCCCATGCCACCTCACCCAGATCCCGTGATAGTAGATGGTGAACCCCAATATGAGATTGATGACATTCTTGCTTCTCGCCTATCCTGGCGCCGCCTGCAATACTTGGTGTCCTGGAAAGGATATGATGTTACAGAGAACAGCTGTGTATCTTATTGGGACATGATCAATGCTCAGGACCTAGTTCATGACTTCCACTCTAGATTTCCAGATGCCTCAGGACCTGCCACCCAAGCCTCCTTAGCTGCCATGAAGTTACCCACTCCCCACAAGAACTTTGCCTTGGACAATGTCCCCTCAGGTGGTGTAGAACCCCATCCAAGAGCGGAGGGTGGTGTCACAGCTAGTGACATACTTTCTGGAATTAGCCGCCATTCTAAAGTCAAGTCCAACAAGCCCTTGGGGCAGAGACCAGAACCCCTAAGGATCACCAATGACCTATATAAGGTCATTGACAAAAAATGGGTTTTGGCTTTGCCAGCCAGGGCTGAGGAAAACGGCTTATTTGAGGCAAAAGCCCAGGCAGAAATCGAACTCAAGACCCAGAAAGAACAAGATATGAGGTTACAAAATCTGGCAAAATTCAAAAAAATTTAATTTTGTTGAAAAACGACGAATTTGTAGCTCATATCAGATTCCAATAACCACTGGAATCTTCATGAAGAAACCCCCTATAAATTAGGTCCCAATATGAGAAAGGCTTTGCTTTTCTCATATACAAAGATCATTTTAATAAAGTTTAGGATTTTTGGCACACTTCCTGTATTTCAATTTTTCCAAAAAAGTACAGCTCTGCAAAGTTCTGCAATGGCTGGAGTCCGTTTTCTGCTCTGGTTTGCCCCTACTGTTGTACCTGAGTCCTCCACCTACTCCGCCACCTATTCTGCTAGCTCCATCTCCTCCTATTTTGCTGCCTTTTGCCCTAGATTTTTCGCCACCCCTTCCCAGCTCCCAGGGCCTCATGTCCCTGAAGATTGTGGCCAGTTTGGTGTGCGTTTTGTTCCACAGATCTATTTTGAAGCATAATAATGAACGTTTAGGACGTCTCTTCATTTTGTTGGGTCACTTGGCCTTGTTGGCACACCTTTGGCCTATGTCTTTCCCTCAAGCGACCTCCTGCACTCCAGTTTCCCTGACACTTATTGCTTGATGGATTCCACAAATTATGTAAATAAAATCAAATATAAAGCACTAATAAAAACTAATATTTTATAAATTTTATTATTAGTGCAATAAAAGTGAAAAATGACCCCCTTGACATCTGACCATTCAGTTTTTAAAGTATTTCAAGGGTTGAGGGGAATGCGTGGATATGTTCAGAATAGCTTAGCCTAGTTCAAATTAGGAAATATGGGGGATAGCATATCAAAACTCAGGATATTTGCTTTATGTCATTGGAATAATGGAGGGAATTATAATTGACCAAAATGTACCCTTGAGGTGTTGATTTTATGAACTTCAGCCAATCCCCATTTGAGAAGTTTATTGCATCTTGGAGGACCCCTAAAAAGCCTATAAAAGGGGGTGGTTCCCGTGTAGATGCTTTGAAGGACCTGGTCGTGGTGAGGGAAGTACCTTCTGATGATCGCCCCACAGTCTGTTGTATGGTCAAAGTAATCTGACTGCTTGATTTTAGAGTTTTTGCCCATGCAGAATTCAAAATGGTGTTACCCCAATTAATGGGGTTCCACCAAGAATTGGCCAGGATCTTTTGGCTGATATCAGCATTATCATTATTTAAATTAATCAAAACATCATTGCAAACTTGCAAATGGCTGACATTTTCCCTTTTCAGCAGATTTTGACCCAAAACATTCTTCTTTTGCAACTGGGAGGGCAAATGTCCACCAGGGTTACAGTTATCAGCTTGATACAGGTTGATGTTAAATTGGTAAACTGTTTCAGATACTACATTAGGGAGGTAATAATTGCACCTGTGCTGGTTAAGACCTAGGTGCAAGAAGTACCTTGTTTCTGTTCAGTAAAGCAATGCATAAAGTACCTTGTTGATTTCTCCCCTTTAGTGATTTGAGAGGCACCAGCCAAGATTCTTAAATAATATTAGTATACAATATCTAACTCTTGCAAATGAATAGGTGCGCAACCTATTTGGGAGTTCAAGCTGGGCTGTAACCCCTGTGTGGGTTGTTTCTTTCCAGATGGGCAAGAAAGTGCTGGAGGTGGGTAGCTGCTGCTGTAGATTTGTGATGCCACCATGTGGATATCCACTTTGCAGAAGCAGTGATGTGTTGTTTCATCATATCCCATTTTTTAAGGAATCTTCAAAAAATTGGTACACCATATGAGGTAACTTTGCTTGTTGGGTCATTCAAGGTGAGAACTCCTTGTTGAATATTATATCAATACTTACTTTATTACAGCATGGTTGATTAATTGATTGATCAGGTGTGGCCAGGATAATTGTAGTTAATTGGTGATGTGAAAATTGCACCATAGTAGTATTGTTAGGCTTACCTTAGTAGGCAGTGTGCTAGGTAATGCCTGCTACCCTCATTCTAGTAAAAAACTTGCTCCTATCCTCACCCTGCCTAGCTGTTTATATGTTGAGAAAATAAGCCTCTTGGGCAAAAATCCCTCAGATATACCGCCAAAGTGGCATATTCTACTCCAGGTAGGTTCTCTAAACCCCTTCCATTTTCCCAAAAATTCTCCAATTTCTCAAAAATTTCAATCCTCTAAATTCCTTTCACTTCTTTTTATTTTAATTTTTGCAGCACAATAGTATAATTTTGCCAGAAATGTTAATTTTCTGATTCTACCAATCCCATATTTCCCTTTTATTCTATTTTGCTGATGTCCCCATTTAAAATTTTTCTGTTGGCAATTAAATGCCTGGCTGCCATGGGTGGAGCATGTTTCAATCTGAAAATTTTTGAAAAAGTTTCTTGGCTTAATTAGGGAGCAGCCAATCATGGCATGCCCCTCACCACTCTCAACACCAGCTATTATGACCATTTCTTGATTCTGACTTTTCCTACCAAGCGCAAACCACAAAGAACCTGCAACCTGAGAAGAGGATGCAGCACCCAAGAACAGCATGGTTGTGAAAATTTACTGTTTTGGATTATTATCAGCAAACAACCCCAGTAAACTTATTACTGCACAGGTTCAGTTTCTTGTGCACTTTTTCTAAGTTGTATAGTATATTAGATTATCAGTTGATAATAGTATGACAACTATTATCCATAGTTGAGTAGAATTCTTATATCTCAGCCCAACGCTCAGCCAGTTTTCCTGATTAAAATACTTGAGATGTCATGATCTAGGGATTTGTTCCCTCATTCTGTTCAACCTGATCTTCTCTGAGATTCTCTGGTGACAGTCTCTTCAGTCCAACACAAAGTCAGCAGCAATCCGCAAATTGTTTCTCCTTCTTCTCTAGATCCCCGCTCAGATCTTTACTCTTTTCCCTAATAGTCTCCCATAATTGCACACATCAATAATATCCTTGAGAAGAATAGAACAATTGAAAGCTGATGATAGTTTACTACTTAAACTATATACTGGATGAAAAACTATAGAGCTTCTTTGCTAAATGCTGTTCTTGTAAATACTGTTTTTTATTATAAGTGAATTCTAGGGAATTTATAGTGAGTATTTGGTCATCTAGCCCTCAGTTGACACCTCTTTGATGAAATGGCATCTGTTGCCATTGAATCACCCATCCTCATCTCAGCAGCGATCATCTTCCCCATCCTGGCTAGTATTCCATCATTGGACATCCTTGAGACCTAAACGGAAAGAGTCAGAAAACATGTCCCTGACGTTTTCCTCTCAATCCAAGTGAACCAACCATAATTGGTTAGTGACCTGCTTATGTAATGGGACTTATTACCCATTAAGGCAGGTCATGCACCAACTGATCAGTTCACTAGTTGCAGGCAGCATCACTTGCCTCACAACTTGCTATTCATTCCCAATCAGTTGGTGATGAAACCTGACTGATCCCAATCAGTACACCTGATAGTTAATCACTATCAGATGCCCCTATTTCATTGGCAACTCTGCCTGACGAGATCTTGAGTATTAGTCTGGATTAATCTCTGATGGATATGACCAGGTGAATATCCCAAAATCCCCCCAAACATAGTTACTCCAAAATTCGGGCCAACTGATTTCTAATTCACCTCACATTAGGGATTTTCCTCTAGCGATTCATGGTAATCTAGCAGGCTGAGAATATGGGCAAAAATCCCAACAATCGTAATCCCCCATGTTCCATTCCCTTATAAGACAAGTGCCCTTGCAAGTGAGGGTACTGACCAATTTTGATTTATTATCCCTCAGTTTTTTAAATAAAAAACTTTCCCTCACCAATTTTCTAAGTTTACCATTTTTGAAAAGCATTTTCAGGCATCATGGCACGCTTTGTGGCCAACATTCCTACACTAAGATAGTTGCCCTATTGTCAGATAAAAGGCTTTTGAAGTGTCATACTTCTTGTTGTTTGGTGCCTCAGATGGTTCTACAGGAACTGTGTAGTGCATACCATTGCAAACTCAGGATCCCCTGTGCCTCACATAATAAGCCAGTCAAATTTAAATTTTCTGCTGCAGTGCAGCGTGGACCTCCCCATTTCACCCTTCCTGTCTGCCAAGACCCTTTCCCATGTCTATGGGTCTGTTTGTTGGATCGCTTGTCTCCTTTTGTGGTTCCTCTGGCCACCTTCTGTGAGCTGTCTCTTGCTGTGCACTGGTACCAATCATGAGGCTGTTAATTTCTTAGTTCCAGTCAAAGGACTTCAATTGCCTCCATCTGAACCTCTGGGATTGAATGGCAGGGTGCTGTCTTGTACTAAAGTTAAGTTTATTTCTGCTAATTATTCAGCCCCTGTACTCTCCCTCATAAGATGTTGTCAATTGCTTTGGGTCTTCCACCTGATGATGGGGCAGTCAACCTTCTTCCTAAAGCATCTTTCCTTCAAGAGCCATTCTGGCCCTCACTCAGCCTCCCATCCCCATGTTATCTCAACCCTTCCCATCCCATGAGGTCCATAGCCTGCTCAGGTACCCCATTTCCAGACTGTTTCCCAGGATATGGTAACACATTCTTCAGATTCACCCCCCAATGGTGCAACATTTCGCCCTCACTTTTCTCATCCTATGGGAAATCTACCCTGCAAAGATAAATTCTTGTTATCTCAGCCTTGTCAGAAGGTTGGGCAGAAGGAAAGTTTAATGTTGGGCTTAATTTAATAGGCAGTGTGCCAGGTAGTACCTGCTACCCTCTTAGCAGTAAAAAAACATGCTCCTATCCTCACCCTGCCTAACTATTTATATGTTGAGAGGATAAGGCTCTTATGCAGAGAAATCCTTCAGATATACCTCCAAAGTGGCATATTCTACTCAAGGTAGGTTGTCCTACACCTCTGCCATTCTCCCAAAAATCCCCCAATTTTTCAATAATTTAATCCCCCAAATTTCCCTTCCCTTTTTTATTTTAATTTTTATAGTATAATTGTAAAATTTTACCATAAATGTTAATTTTCTGATCCTACCAATTCTGGATTACCCTTTTATTTTAATTTTCTGATTACCCCTTTTTGATTTTCCTGTTGCCAATTGAATGCTGGGCTGCCCCAGGTAGAGCATGTCTTAATCTGGAAATTTTTAAAAAAGTTTTGGTTCAATTAAGGAGCAGCCAATCATGGCATGCCCTCACCACTTCCAACCTTAACTATTGTAACCATTTCATGATTCTAACCTTTCCTCCCAATTTGTTAACCATATGGAACCTGAACCTGAGAAGAGGATGCACTGCTCAGGAACAGTGTGGTAAACCCCAAATCCCATTCCCTTATAAGGCCAGTGCCCTCACAAATGAGGGTATTGGTCTATTTTTTATTTTCTCCTAGTTTTTTAGAATAAAAAATTTTCAACTTCCAATTTTTCAAGATTACCATTTTTTGAAATACATTTTCAGGCATCATGACATGCTTTGCAGTCAACATGCCATGCTAAAATTTTTGCCTTCTTGTTAGGTAAAAGGCTTTGGGGTTGTCATACTTCTTGTTGCTTAGTGCCTAAGTTAAATTTCACAGGAACTGTGTAGTGCACATCATTGCAAACTTGGATCCCTGATGCCTCACAGGTATCAAACCTGGATATCCTTGACTTAAATTGTAAGAAAAAAGAATGTAGTCTATTCAGGTCATAGAAAACAATATGCCCAGTTGATATGTGGCTGTCATGTGCATTACTCTAGGATAATCACTGGGGAGGGTATCATATAGTCCAATGTGTGACTTTAGTACTAGTGATTCAATATGGCCAGGTGAGTATTGAAAGGTGAGTGGCTAATGGTCAGTTGCAGCATTAGACTAACGGCTAAAGTCACCCAGCACAAAGATGGTATCTGGGAGATTTAATTGTGATACTCTCAAACAGAAGGTCAATGTGGTCAGCTGAGTTATTGTGGGCATATATTGCTAAGAAGCATGGCCCATCATTATTATATAATAACATTGTTGCTAGTGCACGTTCATTTAAAAATTTGTAAGGTTAACTATTTTAAGCCCTTTGGTAAGGTGAATAATGAACTCACAGTACTGAGACCAAGTGGAGTCCATAGAAAAAATCTTTTGACCACTTCTCTTCCTCTCCCACCAAACAGTGTGTTTTTTGGATTCCTAAGATGTCAGCAGAAAGATTGCATAAGAATTTTAGCCTTTTGTACTGAAATGTAGAGGCCCTAAATCCTGCAATTTTGAGCAATCCTACCTTGACTTGGGTGCCTAGTCTGCTCTATAAGAGGTGAGCTGGATTGTTAGACCAAGATGCGCCAATAGGACTATCTTGTTCTTAGATGGGATGATTCTTAAATGAATTTGATTCATGATGTGATTGTAGAATTCAGGATTTTGGATTGGTAGAGGAGGTTTCAAGCTAAATTTAAGTATAACCTTTTAGACAATCTGATCTGTTGGAAGGCTTACCATAAGAATACCCACCATCATTTTTGCCATTTTTATAACTATTGTGTAATGTGGCTGATGGATCCAGATCAAATGCTGCTGAGTATTGCTCAGGGTGATCCATTGCCTGGGCACTCACCGGTGGTGCTGAGTGCTGGGAGGAGGGCAAGCTACCAGTGTCATCATGAGTTGAGAGTGTATCCGGGGGTTTGATCTTTGTGCTGCCTTCTTGAAAGCTCTTTTAAGCACTTTTGTTGTGCTTTTTCCTGTTTAGTGAGCATGAGGGCTACAACTAGATATTCACTTGATTCAAACCACATCAAAAGGTGATCAGCATCAGTTAGTGCAAAATCAGAACATTAATCATTCAGTAAATTTTTTCCTCCTCAGGATCTTCCTTCTCCCTCCCTTAGAATGGGCAATCATGTGCCTTGTGGCCCAGGTTTTTGCACTCAGTGCAAATGGGGCTACCTTTTCAGGGAGGACAGGAAATGGTTCAGAGTTGGTAGCATCAAAGAGCCAAAAAAAGTAGCCCAGGGAATTTTAGACAAATTATCTCAGATCAGTTTATGGGGTCAATAGCAGCAATAGCTTTGCCACCGCTGAGCTTTGGCATTAAATGAAATCTTTATAACTCAAATTGCTTGATAGACCCATATATTTTTAAGCTTTCATTCAGGTTTTGTTCAATAAAGTGATGAGGGAGGGTACTAGAAAGGTTTATAAAAACTAATAAAAATAGTGGAATCTTTATTCTAGTGAGTGCATTCCACACATATATGTGATACCCTATGAACCTTAACCTCAACTTTTACCTTTGCAGCTTTATCAGTTTCTTCTGTGGTGGGAGATCATAAATCAAAACAACTGTGATCAAACCTTCCTTTTAGGAAAGTGGCAGCAGGGAATAAGTTCTCTTGCTGCTCTGATATCTTTTTAATAAAGGTAAGGTCAACTACTTATAATAAATATGGATATCTTAGCACACCAGTGAGATTGGCATAGAATAGGAAATCTGGCATTATAACATTTGATTTTGATAAAATCAGTGGAACTTGTCTTAGGGTAGACCTCTGGTTTTATTTGTAAAATGTCCTGTAAGCACTGGGGATTCCTGGAACATATGCTTGTTACCAATAGAATTGACATAGCTATTAGTTAGCCCCCTTTAGCTACAGCAGCACTGTCAGTTATCTATTTAATAAAACACATTCACTGACGTACTCACATACTCACTGACTGAATGACTGACATCTAAGACCTTTGAATCTGATAGGTTCAATTTATTTGGGTGAGTGGGTGAGAATTGGCAAATCTTATCAAATCTGAAATTATTGAGCTTGATGGGTTCAATCTATTTGAGTGAGTGGGTGAGAATTGACAAATATCATTGAATAATTCACCAAATTGCTCACCTGAAGCTAATCAATTCTAATAAGTTTAATCTATTTGAGTGAGTGGGTGAGAATTGGCAAATAAAGTCAAATCTGAAACTATCAAGTATGATAGGCTCAATCTATTTGGGTGAGTTGGTGAGAATTGGCAAATATTATCTAATAATTCACCAAATTGCTCACCTGAAGATAATTGAGTCTGATAGGTTCAATCTATTTAGATGAGTGGGTAAGAATTGGCAAATAAGATTGAATATAGGTTCTGCTCGCTTCGCTCTGGGGATTTTGAACTTGAGGTGTCAAAAGGGGTAATTGGTTGCACAGATTTGACACTAACCAACTCAGCTTAAACTTCCTGAGAGAGCTGTAAACTTGACACTTGCACGCCAACTGTGCATCTTCTTTATGATATAGCCCATGTACATTGGAATCTTCCCTTGACCCAATGGAGCTTATCTCAACCTCTTTCCTTGCAAGCCTAACCTTACAAGGCGTCCTTCTCAAAATGAGTGTCTTCTTCAAAACAGGTTAATCCCAGACTGGTTACTAGCAATGACTTCAGATAAAGGACAAACTTAAGATTCTATGAAACAGACTGTTTATTTAAGATAAAAACTTAGTATTTTTATACTAAATACTAAAGAATCAGGATGTAAAATAAATTTAGTAAATAGTTGAATAGTGGATTGGGAAGATATTGTATCTTCTTCAGGAACCTCAGAACCATCTCTTCTTCCATTAATTTCTCTATTGGGCATTCATTTTATCAAGTTCCTGAATTTGTGCACTGTGGCAGTATGTGGAGCCTTTGGTATCAGGATCTTTGGTTCTGTGGCTCCTGTGCGCTTTGGTGGAGTCCAAATCTTCATTGCCATCGATAGACTTAATGTCCTGGTTGCTTGATGGCACCGTTTTTCTTTTGTTTTGATTGTTTTCCTTTTTGGTGCACCATTCAGCATCTATATTGTTCTGTTCCTTCTTGATGTTACTCAAATGAATATTGGCATTTTTGGAGCTAAACTCATCTTGGTTTAATAATTCTTGCTCTTTGATTGGTATTTTCTCAATTCTACCAGAGGTTGAGGATTTACTAATTTCATGGTGCACTGAATCTGTGACACCACCCCTTCCAAGACAAGACTGAGGGTAGGATCTGAGGTGTCTAGCGTGGACTCTGTTGAACACAATGTTGGTGGCATCATCTCAGATGGAGTATTCATGGCCCCTCTTGGCCAGTACAGTTGATGGTCCAGTCCAAATGTCTTGAAGCTTCTCAGGCTGGCTTCCACGGTTGTGGTAAAACAATAATTTATTGTTGACTCCAAATTCTGGCAGTTTGGTATGTCTCTGACTGTCTTTCTGCCCTTTTTGGATACTGTGCTTGATGTTCTTCTTAGCTTCTAGTTGTATGCATATGAGCTCATCAGCCAACTCTTGCTGATAGTTCCCAGGGGGTAAGTTCTTGTGATCTGCAGCAATTATTGGAGCCAACAGGGTAGGTAAGGTGGCTTCTCTCTCATAGAGAGCCTTGAATAGAGACATCCCAATGACCCTATGGTGGCTAAGTCAGTAAGCAAACAGTGCGGATGGTAAGAGGATATCCCACTTTGACTTGTAGTTAACTGCTATCTTCTTGAGGATCCCAGCTAATGTCCCATTTAACTCATTCCACACTTCCATTTGATGATGGTGTATAGTGGGTAGTGAACAGCTGTTTCATCCCTACCAAGTCCATAAGTTTTCTCACTACTTCAGAGATGAAGTTCTTCCCATTATCCGATAACAAGATCTGGGGACAACCATGTCTTGTGATAATCTGATTGTAAAGGAATCGGGCGGTGGTCCCTGCGGTGTATGTCTTGATTGCTGCTGCCTCAATCCACTTTGTGAAGTGGTCAATTGCTACTATTACGAACTTGTTTCCACTTGAGGCAGTTGGTAGTGGTCCTACCACATTAATAGATACATTGTGAAAAGGTGTGGATGGTGGGATTGGTGTAAACTAGAACTTTTTTCCAATGGTCTAAAGCTTGCACATGGTATACACATCTCCAAGGCTTGGTGCACCTCATCAGTCATAGCCTCCCAATAGAACTGGTCCTTGAGATAAGCTAGGGTCTTCTGAAATCTACCATGTCCCACGTGTTTGTGTGCCTCCATCACTACTTCCATTCAATCGCTAGGTCACACATATGGATACCATTTCCCCTTAATGAACTTTTGAAGTTTTCCATCTACTCTTTATGTGTCCTTTAAACATATTCTTAAAACTGACTTGACTTCTTCAGTTTCTTCTTCCCATTCCTCTTCAGGTAATCTAATTAGGGCATAAAGTCGATCACTCATGATATGCAAATGGAACACAGGAAATCTTGAAAACCCATCTGCATTTACGTGGTTGCTTCCAGCCCTGTGTATAATTTCAAAGTCATATCCTTGAAGCTGAACAGCCCATCTGGATAGTCTATCATCAGTATCCTTCATGTTCCTGAGCCAGCGTAAGGATGCATGGTCTGTTATGACTTTTAAGTGAACTCCATATAGGTATGGCCGGAAATGCTTCACTGCTCTAATCACTGCAAGAAATTCACGCTCTGTAACAGTGTAGTTTCTTTCCGCTTTGGTAAAGACCTTTGAATAGTATTTAATGGGATGGTCAATC
This sequence comes from Massospora cicadina, assembly GCA_022478985.1. Classification (NCBI taxonomy): domain Eukaryota; kingdom Fungi; phylum Entomophthoromycota; class Entomophthoromycetes; order Entomophthorales; family Entomophthoraceae; genus Massospora; species Massospora cicadina. Next base: position 18,094 of record JAKSZP010014489.1, read on the forward strand.
CCCTCCTCATCTAGTTGTGCTAGTATTGCACAAGTCCTACGTCGCTGGCATTGGTGTATATATAGAAGGTCTTGTTGAAGTCTGGGTATGTTAGGATTGGCGCCTCTACCAACTTTGTTTTCAGATCCTCAAAGGCTTGGTCTTGCTCTAACCCCCATTCAAACTTAGAGTCCTTGTTCAGTAGGTATGTTAGGGGAGTAGCCAAGTCTGCAAATCGTGGGATGAACTGTCTGTAGTAGCTGATCATGCCCAGGAACACCTGGACATCCCTCATACTCTTTGGACGCTCCATTTTGGTTATTGCCTTCATCTTTCCTTCTTGAGGTCGTATCCCCTGTGCACTGATCTCATGTCCCAAGAACTCAAGTTGCTTCTTGAGAAAGGTGCACTTGCTCCATTTCAACTTAAGATTTGATTCTCTCAACCATGTGAACACCTCTCAAAGGTGCTCAATATTCTCTCTGAGTGTTCTACTGAATACAGTTATATCATCCAGATAGATTAGGACACTCGTCATCTTCTTTTCTCCAAATATTCGGTCCATGGCACGTTGAAAGTTTGCTGGGGCGTTGCACAGCCCTTGTGGCATCCTGGTTGGTTTGAACAAGCCTTGGCTGCTGATCAAGGCACACTTTTCCTGGTCTTCAGGTGACAGTTCCATCTGCCAGTACCCACTGGCCAGATCCATTGCTGAAAAATACTTTGAACCTCCCAACTGTTTCAAGGCGTCATCAATTCTTGGGAGAGGGTAAGAATCTTTTTTTGTAATTTCATTCAAGCAACAGTAGTCCATAACCACCCTGTGTGAGCCATCTTTCTTGTGCACCAACAGAAGTGGCGATGCCCATGGACTCTTCAAGGACCTCAACAAGCCAGCATCTGTAAGTTGTTGAAGCTTCTTAGTGATGACCTCCTCTTCCATTTTCAATCGGTGGTATAGCTTTGATTTAAAATGTATAGCTGACCCTGTATCCATATGGTGTATCTCTCCTTTACACGGACCATAATCGTTTGGTCCTTGGCTGAAAATATCTTCAAACTCTTCATATAAATCATCCAGATTTTTCTGTTCTTTTTCTGTCACGTCAGTAAGTCCCAATTTGGCTAATCCTCCAACAGCATGTACTGACTCAATGTTATAACAATTGATTAGTTTTGCATATGCCACAAATTGTCCTTTCTCAACTAGGATAGGTTGAGTGGTGATGTTCCCCAAGAGGATAGTTACTTCACCCTCATGAATAGAGTCAAAGAATCCAGGTAGCACTCATGGCTCCTGTTCACATACTCCTTCTCAGGTGTATATTTCAAGTACAGTGTTCTGGGGGATCTTCACACTTATGGCAGTGTGCATAACTCTTTGTTCTTCTGGTCAAATCTCCATTGCCTCATTGGCACTCAAGGGTAGCCCGTCTTCAGCGCACACTGAAGCAGGTAGTTGTTTTACACCTTTTTTGCGAAGTATATAGTGCACTGAGTAGATTGATTGCTCAGTTTCAACCAGACATGCCCGTTGCTTCCTTGATTTCAGGTCTTTATCCTTAAACACAAGGGGCATCTGGTAGTTTAGCAGACTCACAGTGCTGCTAACAAAGTCAATCTTTGCTCTGAACTCCAAAAATTGTGTGCCAATAAGGAATTCATAGTGGTCATTGTCCAAAACCACGGCAGGGGCAGTGAGTACCATGCGTCCAAAGCGTAGGAATAAGGCAGAGTAAGCCCCTAACGCACGTGTGGTGTCAGATTCTGCTGTCTGATGTCACACATGGTAGTTGATGTCCAGCATAAATTTCAGCTTCTTCATCAATTTTGAGGACATGATATTGACTGGGGCATCAGTATCGAGAAATGCCAGTACACACACACGCTGTATCACAACTTTCACTTTGGTTACACCTTCACAAATAATTTTCAGTTGACAGCACGTCGTCAGCTGACTTTTCAAATTCCTCTATTTGTTTGGGTATATTGGACATCGATTCAGCATGCAGAGTAGTAGTCTTCTCGATATTCTTGAAGATGTCCAGTACAAGTTGTTCGCCTTCCTCTAGACTATTGACTACTTGAGTGGGCTTCATTGCTTGAGCTAGGTATGTAGAGTTCAACCCTCATTGTTGGATTCATGTACCCATAAATGTGCAGGCACAGATACAGTAATGGGGGCTCCTAAAACATGGTAACCTGCATCCATCAAGTCTTCATCTTGGTGATTGTCCTCTCCTTCCACATGTAGGTTCACCAATTTACGGTTCCAGGGGTTTCCTCTTTTGGTGAAAGGGGTGTTTCTTCATCACCCTTCATTGGACAAGGACACCAATAGTGACCAGGCTTGTGACATTTGTGGCATGTGAACTCCTTGAGCTGATACCGTAGAACTGGTTTTAAAGTTCTTGTCTTTTGGCTTGCCACTCTTGTCCTGTGTAAGTACACCGCTTTTCCAACTCTGCGTGTTGGTTGAGTCATTGGTTTGTTCTCAATCTTATAAGTTCCTTGCACATCGAGTAATGCTTCTTTGATGGACTTTGAGTGATCCAGCCGTTTTAACTGCAAGCGGCATGTGCTTCTTGAGGGCTGGATGTGCTTCCAAGGAACTTAGTAGGACAGTCTTCGCGGTAGGCAAGTCTAAGGTCCCTGTGGTCCATAGTTGTTGTGCTCAAAGGTAGTATTGAGCGGCATAATTCGTGACTATCTCAATCTTGCCCATCTTCATCAATATGAACTCTTACTTCATATTCTCAACATCCTGTGCGCTACAAAATTATGATAACAGGATTTCCTTGACCTCTGTCAAGGTCAAACCAGGGTGTAAACTATCACTGAGTATCTCCTGCGCTTCGCAGCTCATGCAGCCTTGGATGTGACGAGCCTTCTGCTTGTCACTAGCGCCGTCCATGTTGTTCTCGTACATTTGTAAAAACCCTGCTATTGTTCCTCACCAGGAGTGAACATGGGTTTTAAATAGGGTTTAAAGTTTTGATCTTCCTCTACTGGAGCGCTTTGCTGATGTCATGAAGATGTTGCTCCCTGTGCAGCTAACACTGGAGTTTTCCAACGTGAGGTTTCTAGTGAAGGGCTGAGAGCAGGCTGTGGTTTCACTTGAAGCTGATCCTTAATTTCCTCCAAGTTTCAGTAAATGCCATCCAATATAGTCTCATGGTGGTCTAATCGTTCACCATACTCATTCAATGTTCGCACATTTATTCCATTTTCTGATTCAAGGTGTTAAACCCGTTCATCAAGTTCCTTCATATTAGTTTAAAATCTTCTAGTCACTGGTATGTGCCCTAACGCCAGGGTATTAGCCACTCAAGCCCGTCAAGAAGTGTCTGAAACCCAATCTAGGTACAACCTCAACTCCACTACCTCTTTTTCCAACGCTTGCAGCCTTTCCTAGATCATCTTTTTTTCAGTTGGGATAGGCTAGCTAATGCTTCTTCACCATGTTATACCTCCATAGTCTCAATACTAGGCATTTCCGTTTGCCCTGAACTCTCTCTTCTCAACTATGTGGTTGTTGTCACCCCTGTAGTGAGCACCAGTCTCGCTGCCTTGGGTTCTGCTCGCTTAACTCTGGGGCTTTTGAACTTGGGTCGTCAAAAGGGGTAATCTGATGAACAGATCTGACACTAACCAGCTAGTATTAAACTTTCTGAGAGAGCTGTAAACTTTACACTCATATGCCAACTGTGCGTCTTATTCATAAATAATTCTGTGTATGTTAAAATCTTATCTTGACCCAACGGAGTTTATCTCAACCTTTTCCTTGCAAGCCTAACCTTACACGGAGTCCTTCTCAAAATGAGTGTCTTCTTCAAAAAAGGTTAATACCAGATTTGTTACTGGCGATTACTTCAGATAAAGGACAAACTTAAGATTCTGTGAAATAGACTTTTTATTTAAGTATAATTAGTACTTTTATACTATTAAATAAAGAATCAGGATGTAAAATAAATAGAGTGGATAATTGATAGTGGATTGGAAAAGATATTGTATCTTCTTCAGGAACCTTGGAACAGTCTCTTCTTCCATTGATTTCTGTCTTGGGCATTCATTTTCTCAAGTTCCTGAATTCGTTCACTGCAGCGGTGTGTGGAGCCTTTGGTATCAGGATCAAAATTATGTGGCTCCTGTGCGCTTTGGTGGAGTCTAAATCTTCATTACCATTGGTGAACTTAATTTCCTGGTTGCTTGATGGCACCATTTTTCTTTCATTTCAATTGTTTTCCTTTTCAGTACACCATTCAGCACCTAAATCATTCTGCTCCTTCTCAATGTTACTCAAACAAATATTGTCATTTTTGGAGCTAAGCTCATCTTGGTTTAATAATTCTTGCGCTTTGATTGACAATTCCTTATTTCTAACAGAGGTTGAGGATTTACCAATTTCATGGTGCGCCAAATCTGCAACAAGTGCTCTAAAGCTAACAAAACTGCAAGGCACTCCTTCTCTGTGACACAGTAGTTTCATTCCGCAATTTGTAGCATCTTACTGAAATAGGATATAGGATGATCTACAGCCTTTTCATCCAATTGAGGTTAAGATGGCCCCAACGGCATAGTCCATGGCGTTTTTAGACAAGATAAAAGGTTTACCATGGTCTGCGTGCCTCAAGATAAAGCGTTATTGCAGCAGTTGCTTCAGCAATCCAAAAGCGGGCTTTTGTTCAGCACTGTAATGGAAAGGGTGTTCTTTGTCAGTAGCTAAACAAGGGGCTCTCTGAGCTTAACGAACTTGGGGGTAAACTGGTGTCAATTACCCATCATCCCTAGAAATACCTGATTATCCCATATATTTTTAGGGGAAAGCATTTTTGAGATCGCTTCAACCTTATCCTGTATATGTTGGATCCCCTCTTGAGAGATAGCATGTCTAAGGAAATCCAATTTCCTTTTTGGAAGAAGGTAAACTTATAGGCTTTTAATTTGGCTTTTTGACTTATGTAAGCGTGAAACACCCTCTTCAGGTGATTAAGTTTTTGGTGAAGGTCTTAGAGAACGCCGTGATATCATCAAGATAAATGATGACACAACTAAGCTTTATATCCTGCAAGATGTGATCCATGGCACACTGGAAAGTTGCAGGTTCATTGCTTAACATTTGAGGTAACCAAATGGGTTGGAAAAGACCCTCACTTTAAATAAGAGCACATTTCTCCTGATCTTGTGAAGAAAGGTCCATTTGCCAATATTCCACTAGTCAAGTCCATTGTGGAAGTTAAGTTAAATCCAGAAAGTTGTGCCAGGGCATTGTCAATGCGGGAATGGGATAAATGTCCTTTTTTGTGGTGCTATCTAGTTTGCAGAAGTCCATGACTACCTGATGACCTCTGTTTTCTTTTTAATTAGCAAGAGGGGTAAGACCAAGGGCTTTGAGATGGAACTAGTAATCCCGCCTCTAATTACTGCTTGAGTTCGTTCCTCATCTGCTGTTCTTACACCTTTTACTTGCGGTAATGTTTTAACAAAATGAGATGGGATCACCCACATCAATGGAGTGGATCCTGTCCTTCATATGGTCATAGTCAGTATCTGACTTGGATAATATGTCTCTATATCCTTCCAATAAAGTATGGACCTTTTCCAGCTCATCTGAGGTCATTAATCCGAAATATGGACATTGGGTAAAGTAAATACCAGATCATTCATGTGCAAGCCCAAACCCGTCATAGCACCAATGAAGTGGATACATTTAATGCCCTCTAAGGAACCAATAAGCTTCTTCTAATCTTCTGGTGTTTTCTTACAACCATTTACTTGCCGGTGAGGTTCCCCAACAGAATAGTAATAGTCCTCTGGTAGGCTGGATCTTGTATCCCAGGCAATACCTGAGGCTCCAAGGGGCTAACGCCTTCAAGACTTATGTGGTTCAACAGGCAGTGGTGTGGGATTTGGAGCGTGATCTTTGTGTCAACCACTCATTGTTCACCAGGCTTAATCAAGACCTCGTCTGCAGCATAGAAAAGGATACTTTCCCCAGCATCCACTGAATTGATTGATTTCTTGTATTGCGCCCAGAGGTGGTATAATGCAAAGTCATAGCGGAAAAGGGTTATTCAACCAGGCAAGCTTGTTCATTCTTTCTGGGATCTTTATTGGATAAGACCAAAGGGACTTTGTAGTTGAGTAATAAGAGAAACTTTGCTTCATGCTGATTATTCCCTCATACTCAATCATAAACTGGGTACCTATGAGCATATCATAGGTGTTGTTGTATTTTGGGAAGTTGATATGACTGTAAGATATGCTACCCATACCAGTGGATCAGAGGGGAATCAAGATGAGTCTCAAGATTTACAGGAAAGGTATACAAATTATAATTGATCAAAATGATGACCATTTGGCAAATCAAGGGGAATTACGCTGATATTTGGTATAAATGAGAGCTTCTAGAAAAGGGAAGATGAATAGAAGACTACCAAGATAAGGTTGCATCCAGCTTGGGTAACTGAGATATAAAGAGTCAAATGTAGGATTGAAGGGGAGGTCTTTTTCCGTGGTTATGTGATTGCAGATAAGTCTGCAATTTTTATTAAATAATAAAGGTTAAAATAAGAGGTGATAGCTCCATATATAGTTTATCAAGTTTTATTAAAGTTGTCAATCTTCATATCGTCCAATTTGTTTGCTCAGTGGCTAATACTCTGTGCAAAATGACTCAGCGGGATCAAGCCTATATGCTGAAAATTCACAGTGGTGCTCACTACAGGGGGCCACTGGTCAAATGTAGTTCTTTGACGCTAGGATACAATGATGAGCTCTCATTCATTCCAAAGAATTTGGTTGGATTCCACGTGCATTATTCTGAAGAAGCACAGGAGGCACCTAACAACGAACCAGTATTATTCACTGTAACTGAACTGGGGAATGATGAAGTTACGATCAATCTGCAATTAGAAAAACTGCCCTTATCTAATGACTGACCAACAAGGACGCTCCACAAATTGTGACTCCTCAGCAGTTGCAGGAATTTATGGAGTGGCTGTTGCACGGGTATTGACTATATGAAGATGAGGTGGGGGAATACGCCCTTAGTTTGTTTTAAAACCAATGAGACCAAAAAAATCACTACGCCCTGTACATGTCTTATCTGGTTGCGACTACAATGAGGTTGGCTCACCGCCTTGGTACCCATGGAGTTGAGGAGTATCTAGTCGCTTATGCGCAACTGTCTATTCACCAACTACTGCATGTGCTGGCTTGCCACAATAAAGAAATTGGAGATGTATTATGGTTTGCCTAAGAACAGCAAAACAATACATGCCTCCTGCTCGACCAACTTGATTGCTCATTTTCAGAGGTACAAGGGGAGCTGGTACAGATGGACCATTGTGTTGGGGATGTCCGCCGTCAATTGGACATTTTGTACCACAGTTAAATCTAGAATTACCCCGGGTAATAGGAGAACTGTTGGATTGGCATGGCCTATTGGCGGAGTAGATTTAAGACATAACAACATTGGGATATAATACTAAGCGCTTTATGATGCTTCTAGCCAAATAGATGGAAGCTCTCAAAGCCGTGATTGCTCAGCTTAAGGAAAAAATGACACTGATGAAATGGCAGATGCGAATCAAGTTGGTTCCTTATCAGCTAAATTAACCCAACTTCGTATCAAATGGAGTAACCAGCAAACAAAAGATAACGCGCTTATCCTTTAGTCAACATCTCCCAAATATCTCCAGCTAATCCATCAGGTTATACAACTGGAAGTTGTCAGCCAGGATGAGTGCTGTTGAGCCTTCCCTCTTCCAATCAGTGAAACAAGAGAGTATGTGGACATGCAAGGGCAGCTTGATACCTTTAACGACCCAACGAGGAATTGGTATGGTAACAAGACTCCCTCCTTAACCAAATAACTGATGCTAATCAACAAGTGGATAATGCTAGCCAGCAGTACGCAAACATGCAAACATACGAAGATGTCCTCTCATGACTACAAGATGCGGAGCAGAAATTGAATGTTGAGTGGGAATTCTATTGGGAGTTGCAACATCAGTATGAAACACTGCAACAGGAATTTCAGGATGGATGGTGCAGATGCTATTTGGTTAAAGAGGAGCAGTTGATCAACAAACATTTCGTGGAGCATGCCGGAGCCAGGGGAAGTGGTGCAGTTAGTGGTGATGAAGGAGAAGAATACTATGTATCAGCAAAAGAATACCCCTCAGGCTTTGCAATAGACCCCCCATTTGACACTACTTCTCCTGAGTCCTTTTCGATGGATTCAAGTCCATCTGGCCAGCCGTATGATAATGCACAAAGGGGAGGTTCCCTTATTCGCTCTTAAACCAATTCACCTGCTCCTTGCAGTAGGAACCTGATGCAAGGCGAAGTTGTTAGAATCAAAAAATTACCTCCTTTCAGTTGTTATGTGAATCTACATGGGTACTTTAAGCATTTTAAATTCGCCGTGGAAGGGGCTTCTGATTGACAGAAAGTGAAACTTCTGCTGTCCGCTCTAGATGTGGAAAGCGCTGATAAAGTTACCTGTATCTTCCAAATAGCTTGGTATCTTACAAAGAAGTTAAAGCGATTGTTCTCCGACTGTTCAGAGGTGCTACCAAAATGGCCCAACAGAAATCTAACTTCATGACTATACAGTTTCACCAAAATGAGACCCTGTTAGAATTTGCTGAACATTTCTTGGCGGAAGCACATGTACTACTTGGAGTTAACATTTATCCACCAAGGATGTCAGTATACTGGTTACAGTGGCCGTCAAACCATATCAGGAACTATATAATACTATGCCTCACGTTTTGAATGGAGATGCTGGACTTATCCAAATCATGAACACTTTATGATGACTCTCCACCACAATTAGCGCCCCCAAAGCAGCCCAAAAAACCTCTTCTGTCTCCACTCCAAACTCTTCAGGATATGGGCCACAGCAACTGAGTTATCAGCTTCTGGAACATATTCGTCCCTCATACCAATCAGTGGACCCCTTTCAGCCTATGTACGCTCCGCCAGTTCGTCCATCACCCTGAAACCATACCATCAACTTCCAAACTGGTCCTTCCGCCGCAAGCTATAAACGTGAACCCTTTATGCATACTTGATTCCAGTGCAGATGAAGAGGGAATTATGCAGGTAATTGCCCAAGAAAACCACAATTGTATGCAGTGCCAACTGAGAAAGTTGAGCAGGGAAAAGATCAAGTGGAGTAGAGATGGGATGCTCTACCTCTGCTAAGTCCAATTCACTTGTCCCTAACGATTCCCAAGCATCTCTTTGGGTAGAATTTGGAACTCAACTGGATGATTTGTGATACCAACAGCTTCCATCGGATACACCTGCTTCCATTTTGGAGAGTAAAAATTCACCCTCAGCCCCAAGTTATGCCAGGACGTGCAGAAGCCATATGCGTGTCAGATCCTGGAACAGACTGACCCAAGCAATGAGGATCCCTCAATGGACGTCACCTCTTTAGTAGGGGTTAATGTAGCCATTCCAGTTGAGAAAATTTTTATTAAGTAACCTCATGTCAGCAGGGACATTTCCTCCTTTTTGATTATCACAAAGCCCTTGGACGTACATGTAATAAACACTGATGGTTCTTCTTACTTGGAATGCACTTACTGCGACATTTTCGTTCAAAACACAAAAATCTGCGCTATCATAGATATGGGAGCCCCTGTGAACATAGTCTCTACCCAGTTGGTGGCTAAGCTTATGTTGAAACTGTTGTGGACCATTGAGTAGAATACAGGACTGCAGGGACTCATAGCACTGTGTCTGAAGGAGCATATAGCACATTGCCTTTACAATTTGGGTCAGTCCAGGTTTCCACTCTGGTGGTGGTTTTTCCAAATAACAACAATGACATGTTAATTGGCGCAACATTTATGAGGAATATGGTGTTGTGATAAATATGGCGGAGGAAACTCTTACTATTTTAGGCCAACATATCCCTGTTTATTTTACTTCTTGTGGAACCCCAATGGATCTGTTCCACTATAGTCAAATCAATCTAGCGTATAGCGATGGAGTGATTCCTGTTTGTTATCAATGACTGAAGCGGTGGGCCAGGGCCCACCTCAACCAGATTTATGAGTACAAAGGGATCCCGCTTTGGGCAGTGAGCGCTTTGAGCCTACCATCTGGACATCAGTGCATAGTAGGGACTGAGTTTGAAATTGATGTCCCTAAAGGGCTTTATGGAGAAATTATGGCGCCTCGCCAGCACTTGCGGCTGGAACCACATGTGGCTCCTGGGCTACTGCTACCTGGGAATGGGGAGGTGAAAGTGCTGCTAGCAAATTTACATAAGGAGACAATAACAATCCAGCGGCACCAAGTGGTGGCTCACCTACACCTAGTTCCTATAGAGGAAGTTCTCCGTATTCATGATTTTGGCTCATGGGAGGATCTCAGATACCAACAAGCTCATCAATCGGTGTATTGACCATGGGTTTATGGGAAGCGCTTACTGGATTATCTGCAGAACAGCAAGATAAGGCTAGGGCGTTATTTGAAAAGTATCAAAATATTTTTGCACATGATGATCATGATTTGGAGTGCGCTCAAGGGGTGGTACATTGGATAGATACAGGGGAGAACCCTCCCATCTGAATGCGTCCTATTAGATGTTCAAAAGTAGTGGAAGAGGCTGTCTCTGACAAGGTGGATAAACTTATCATGTAAGGTATGCTAGAGCCATCAAACAGTCCGTGGGCATCACCAGTGCTCATTGTAAAGAAAAAAATGGCTTGAATTGAGTGTTTATTGAACAAACTTGATAACATAACAAAGAAGGATTCTTACCCTCTTCCACAGATTTATGATGCGTTAGACCGATTAGGTGGGGCGAATTACTTTTCTGCCATGGATCTGACCTTGGGGTACTGGCGTATTGAATTGCCAACAGTGGAATGGGAGAAATGTGCTATAATCACTTCAAGGGTGTTATTCCAGCCAACTCACATGCCACAAGGGTTGTGCAACGCCCCAGCTACATTTCAGCATGCCATGGATACAATTTTAATTGATTTAAAGCTGTCCTGTGTCTTAGTTTACCTCAATGATATCAATGTGTTCTCACGGATGTTTACAGAGCACCTTGCCCACTTTGAACAAGTGTCTTAGCACCTCGCTGCTACTAATATCAAAATTAAGCCTCAGAAGTGCCATTCCTCTAAAAAACAATTAGAATACCTCAGGTTCATCATGGATTCAAATAGGCTTGAACTGCAGCTTGCTAAGGTGGAGGCAATAAGCAAGAGGACTCTCCCAGGTAATAAGCTGGACATTCAAGTGTTTCTGGGGATGGTCGAGTACTAGTGACGGTTCATTTCCAATTTCAGTTGCATCAGGGACCCACTTTTTGAGTTGTTAAAGAAAAATGCTTTTTTTGATTGGATGGAACAATGCCAGAATGATTTTGATGTTGTGACCACATTAGAAAGTGCACCCATTTTGCAATATACAACTTTGACAAACTTTTCATAGTGCAAACGGATGCATCCCTCTCCACTATAGGGGCAGTATATCCCAGAAGGACAACGATGGCATGGAGCATCCTGTCACATTTTGTAGTTTAATATTGAACTGTCATGAACGTAAATACACCATGACTGAGCGGGATTTTTTAGTGGTGATCTACGCTTATAAACAATTTTGGGTATATTTACATGAGGTACAGTTCTAAGTAGTGACAGACCACGCTTCCTTGCGTTGGCTGCAGAATCTGCGTGAACCAGAAGGATGGCTTGCACGTTGGGCACTGAAGCTCCAGGCATACAATTTTGAGATTATACACCATCTGGGATCAAAACATCAAAATGTGGATTATCTTTCCTAGCTGTCAATGGTTGCTATCATAGTAAGTTTAGCTGACATAATGTATGGGAAGATGGTGGCGAACAAATACCAGGATGATCCACTGAAGGTGATCAAGGTATTAGACAGAGTGAGGGAGGATACTTCCCTATGTGGGGAAAAACTATATAAGCAGTTTGGAGACTTGACGCTGAGTTTCCCTAAACCTTTGGCTAGACCCGCAATTATTATGGATGCTTATCAAGCTTTAGGTCATGGAGGATTGTGGAAAATACTGGAGATTTTGCGACCATAATACTACTGGGAAAACATGCATTACAACGTATTGGAAATGGTTAGTTGTTGCCATCAGTGTCAAATGGAAAAGCCATTCCACAAGAAGACCACATACCAGCTGATTAAACCTTGGTTCGCCTGGCACACCATTTACATTGATGTAGTGGGACCTCTGCCAACTAGCACCAATAAATCCAACTATATAAATGTCGCTATCAATCATTTGACCTGATGGGTAAAGGACAGGGTCATTAATGACTTGGGCGCGGTCACCACTGCCAAGTTTATTATGGAGTGTGCTATACAGCAACATGGCTTCCCACAGTTCATATTAATGGATAACAGAACCAACTTCAATTCACACATCCTGCCAAAGTTGAGTGAGTTGATGATGATCCACGGGATTTTGACCATCCCATATCACCAGAATCAAATGGAATGGTAGAGCGGGTTATGAGAACCTTAATGTACATACTCTATAAATTGGTAAAGGATCAACCACAGAATGGAGTGCCCTTCTACCTACAGCTTTGTTCGCGTATAATATCAGCTATCATTTGTCCACTAATAAGATCCCTTTCCAACTGCTGTATGGTTGACATCCGGCTCTTTCCTCCTTGCTCTACTCATATATAGAGGATACCAGTGGGGTGGACCCTCAGCAATATTTGAAAACTCTTATGGATACATTTATCAAGCTGTAAATGGAAGCCTACTCCAATAGTGTAAAACTTACTTTGGTGGTTGTTATCAGCAAGCGACTTGGTAACCTTGTTACTGCACAGGTTTGGTTTCCTCGTGCACTTCGTTGCATTGTATAGAATGAATTATTAATCAATAACAGTATGGAGACTATTATCCATAGTTGAGTATGAATTATATTTCAGCCCAACGCTCAGCCAGTATTCCCAATTAAATACTCATGATGTCAGACTTGTAGGTATTCATTCCATATGCTCTTATCCACCTAATATTCGCTGAGATACCCCAATGACAGTCTCTTTGCCCAACACACAGTCAGCAGCTGTCCCCAATTGTGGCTCCTTCTTCTTTTTGATCCCCGCCTGGATCTTTTAGCTTCTCTCTGAGAGTCTTCCAATTATTGCCCTCTTCAATATATCCTTGAGAGAGAACAACACAATGGAAGCTGATGATAGATTAACTATATACCAAATGGATAATTTACTGTTCTCATAAATACTGTTTTATCCTGTTTTTTATTATAGTAAATCCTAAGAATATATACAATGGGGAATTCAGGTGTCTAACCCTCGGTTGACACCTCTTCAATGAAATGGAAGCCGTTGCCATTGAATCACCCATCCTCATCTTGGCAGCGTTGGTCTTCCCCATCCTGGCTAAGATTCCATCATTGACATACTTGAGACCTCAAATGTAAAGAGTGGGAAAATGTGTCCCTAACATTTTCCTCTCAATCCAAACAAACCAACCATATTTGGCTAGCTACCTGCTTAGGTAATGGGACTTATTACCCATTAAGGCAGGTCATGCACCAACTGATTAATTTACTAGTTGCAGGTGGCATCACTCGCCTCACAACTTGCTATTCATTCCCAATCAGTCAAAGATGAAACCTGACTGATCCCAATCGGTTCGCCTGATAGTTAATCACTATCAGATGCCCCTATTTCGTCAGCAACTCCACCTGATGAGATCTTAAGTATTTGTCCAGATCAATCCCTGAAAGACACAACCAGGCGAATATCCCAAAATCCCCCAAACGTAGATACTCCAAAACTCAGGTCAGCTGATTTTTGATTCACTTCGCCTTAGGGAATTTTCCCCTAGCAATACCAGGTAATCTAGCAGGCTGGGAATATGGGCAAAAATCCCAACAACTAGTTTGTCCAAGAAGATTCATGATCAAGCAGCTGATTAGAAGCGATGGAGCAGACTTCCTGTTCACTGTAGGAGACCATGTTTTATTCCATGACCAGTAAGGCTTTGGGTGGAAAAACAAGCTCTCCAACATCTGGGCTGGGCTGTTTGAGATAATTGAGAAGACTGGCATGGATGTCTATACTATCAAGGAACCTGCGGGGGGTCCGATTGTCAACCAATTTCACACAAAGTTCCTTTGAGCATATAAACAGTAAGAGCCTATTGTCCAGTCAAAGGGGGTAATGTTGGGAAGTTGATATGACTGGACAATATGCTACCCATACCGGCGGATTGGAGGGAATTGAGACAAGCCTTGATATTTATGGTTAAGGTAAACAAATTATATTTAATCAAAATGATGACCAGCTGGCGAATTAAGGGGAATTACGCCAAGATTTGGTATAAATGAGAGCTTCTAGAAAAAGGAAGACAAATAGAAGACTACCAAGCCAAGGTTGTATCCAGCTTGGGAACCAAAATATAAAGAGTCACACGTAGGATTGAAGGGGAGATCTTTTTCCGTGATTAGGTAATTGCAGATAAGTCTGCAATTTGTATTAAACAATAAAAAGGTTGAAATAAGGGTGATAGCTCAATATATAGTTTTTTGAGTTTTAATCTTGGCAATCTTCTAATCGTCCAATTTGGTTGCTCAGTGGCTAATGCCCTGTTTAAACTGACTCGGTGGAATTTAATCCTATACGTCGAGAATTAACATTGTCCAAGGCCACTGCTGAGGCTGATAAGATGAGCTTCCCAATTTGAATGGAAAGGGAAGAGTATGCCCCAATGGCACGGGTGTCATTTAGGCCTGCGGTTCCAAAACTCTTGATTGTACTCCAAGTCAGGCGCCAGCTTGATCTTTTTGATCAGCTTGGAGGAGATTACATTAACCAGGGAGCCAATATCCAGGATGGCCATCACCTGGACTGTTTGAATGACCACTTCCACCTTGGTGATAGTTCCTCCAAAGTTAGGAGACAGAGCCAAGACCTCCTTGAGCTGGAAGATGGAGGTTAGTTTGCGAGCAGTTGCTGGGTAGCTCTCCAAAATGTATTTCATAGTGTGAACTTGCTGGAGAGGTTGAATTAAGCCATCTAGGAGCTGATCATCATCACTGGAAGTACCAATAACTGCAGGAAACCCTAGAACTTGGCTGAGGTACGTGTCCTCAGGTATGGTGGTCTTGTCTACTCCTCCAGCGTTCAAACAATGAGGAACCTCCACTTTAGCGGGTACTCCCAGTACATAGTGACCAACAATTTTTGTAACCCCCTCAGATTCATCCCCAGGGATATTCTCAACAAATGACAATGACTCAATTGAGGTAGGGAAGACAGTCACATGAGGTTGGGTAGCTATCCTCTGACCATACGTCTTTCCAGCAAACCCTTCCTTGTTTCAGGGGTTACCTTTAGGATGCGTGACTATCAGATTGGCTGGAAGGGAAGGCATGGAGTCTTTAGTGAGCTTGTGGGGGAGCACAGTATTAGCTGCCTTAAAGGGCTCAAACCTACAGGAGGTAGTGTTATCTGCTTTGAATCGCACTGAAGGAGCAGGTTTCATAGGGTGGTTATGAATAGGGGTCATGGGGATCGTTGGGGCCATCCCCCACTGTCTTACAGGTGAAAGCTCTGCAATGGCTAGATCTTGGTGTTTCACCACAGCTTTATTAATTGTTGCACAGGTATGAAAATCAGCAAAGTCTAAAAA
Organism: Massospora cicadina; assembly: GCA_022478985.1. NCBI lineage: Eukaryota > Fungi > Entomophthoromycota > Entomophthoromycetes > Entomophthorales > Entomophthoraceae > Massospora > Massospora cicadina. The sequence continues at coordinate 33,766 of JAKSZP010014489.1, forward strand.
AGCCTCTTTTATGTCATGGATGTTCTTGAAGTTTCACTTCACTGAGATAATATGACTGGCTATAGAAGGTTGAGAATCTAACCCAGTTAACATGGCAGCGATGGCATCATCAAGGGTTAGCATGTTTGACGTTGTCAACCTCTGGGCAGCGAGGTAAAACCGCTCAGCAAAGGCATTAGTCAATTCACCTTCATACATGCTAAGGTGCATAAAGGCCTGTTTCTCCATGTTCAGACTCTGCTTGGAACCAAATTCAGCTAAAAGAGCCTCCTTAACCTCTGACAAAGTACGCATAGTATCCATATGTAAGCCATCATCTCTTATGCCAGGCGACTTAAGCAAGGAAGGATGAGTTTAATTTTATTTTTGTCAGTTGCGTCTTGCTTTGCAGCTTCATAGCATACACAAAAGAAGCAATGCTCCCCTCACCGGGGTAAACTCACCTTTAGTAGGGTTTTTAAGGGGCGCTGTTAAAGCTCTTTAAGACGTGATAAAGAGCTTGTAGTTGCTTTTCAAGGGCAACTATCCTTATTTCGTTTTTAAGGGGTTGAGTTGAAGAGTTACTCACTTTGACGGCTTTCATTTTAGTTGCGATTTTGTGGTGTACAGGAAACCCCTGTAGTGAGCACCAATGTGTGGGAATCCAACTAATTAATGCTCACCGGTGCTGATATGCAGCTTGATTCCACAATTGATTTGTTTTGATTTATTTTTGCCAATTAAGTTGACGTATTTACACTATATAAAACTACAATTGATATATTTGGATTTTTTCCAAGTAGTGGCTTGGATGTGAAAAACGATAATTAATTAGATGCCTTCCCTTAGTATCTAGGGTTGTCAAAGTCTAATAGGGAAACATTATTAGATTTGATATAGGATCAGTGGCGCGCTTATGCAGTTTAATGATCTGACCATCCACGCTTGAGAAAGTCATTTTTCTTCATCCAGTATTACATAATGTGATTGGTCCACCTTAGGTAGGATAAAACCATGGGGGAAAGTTTTTATATATTGTACCCAATCATTCGCTTCAGATTTAAGCTTAAGGGTGACTTGATCTGCCCTGTTGGATGGAAGGCAAGGAGTAAAATGATTACTCCAAGTTGCATTGTTTCGCTGAGAGTTGTGCAAATTGTATTTAATAAATTTGAAAAATTCTCACCCAAAACAAGTTTCTCACAAACTTGAGATGGCAATTGGCTGACACTCCTCACTAAATTAGAGGCTAATCAGGGGCCGCCTCACTTGGAAAAGATTAATTACCCAATGTGATCATGTATGAAAAAATTTTACATGAAAGAATATGCTTTAAAAATGGTCAAATTTAAATCAAGTAGTCGTTTAATGCTCTCACAAGTTTTGATGTAATGGGGGCAAAATCTGTTGCCTAAAACCCATAATAAAGGTTTTTAAGCTTAGCACTGATAAGTAATATCTGTAGCCTAGTAAAACCTACTCCCCTATATCACTATGAAAACTCTCACACAGCTAATAATGACTTTTTGTAATTCAGTAAATGAATAAGTGATATGTTTAAAACTAGAAATTATTTAGTACTAGGCCTACTGCACTTATTAGTGCATTAACCCGCTACTTTCCAATATACCATCTACAGGAAGTAACCCCGCCTGACAGAGCTTGTTTATAGATACTGAAGACCCATCCTAGCAAATTTTTTAGATTTATAAACTAATCTACCATATTGATAATCTGACCAGTAGGGATATGTCTATCAACCCTTATTACACAAGTATTATTAATAAAATCCAAGTGCACCTTAATGGGCGGCCATCATACCTGCAACTAAAGCAAAAACTTTTTAGAAAATTCAATTTGGGTGCTAAATCCCATTAATTGCTTCTCAGAAGCAACCAGGACAACATGCTGATAGTTATGGCAGAGTCAGCGTCCACTTCCCCTGGGACGGTCATGTAAAGGCCGCTAAGGTGCCTTCTGGCAGGGCCTTAAACAGTTAGCTATTATATCTGCCAAATTACCTATAATACTGAAAAAGGCCTCCAAAATTACTGAGGAAGTTCCACTCATTGGGAAACGAATATAAACATTGATCCCCACGCAGGAATCAATTGCAAAAAGCTTAACAAAGATAGCTGGGTAAATTATAATTTTAATATCTCACAAAATGTTTTATTACCTGTTCTTTTATTGATTAATCTCATCACTTTAATACAGCTCATTAGGATAAATAAGGGTGAAACTGCCATTGTTTACAGATTAGAGTTAGATTTATCATCCCACTAGCAAAATACATAGGCAAATAAAACTAAAAGTATAGATTACTGACACCATATCTTACAAAGTGACCCAGGAGACAAGAGGTGAAATATAATGTGATATGACCAAAAAATATGCGTGGGTTAGAAGTTTATGCTTGCCCATAGATGCCTTAATGCCCATGATTTCAAGAAATGGGAAACTCCATAGCTTCCTTATGCTACAGTTACATAATGCATTTCAAAAACTATTACCCCAATGACAGCAGCCTAATTGCACAAGAGCAAGTTCTCTGTTAACGCCACAAATCAGTAGCATGACACAGATTCACATTAAGTTGCAATACAGTTTATATTATTATAAATGTGTACCAGGGACGCCCTTAAATGGAAGAAGCTGAATCTTTACCACCAGACAGTTCAGGCAGGTGTCTGCAAGGGCCTTAAGTATGTTGACTAAAATCTTGTCTTAATACAGGAGTCAGCCTTCATTATGCATTGGAGCTTATAAAGATGGGGCTCCCCTAGAATGGCTCATTTCATTGGGAGCTCAGATCTTCCATTAATATAGCTTATTGCCCACACCAAGAAGTTGAATTTTAGTTGACCATATTATTCATCCCTTTAACAGATTAGTTATTTCAAAAATTGGTATTTTTAATATGATACTTTGTTGACAATTGCTGACTAAAGTATTAGATTTATTTATTCATTGGAAAAGATCCAATGATTATTTTGATTAGTATTTTCCTCAGGGATCATCCCAACAATATTGAGCAGAAATTTGATGAGGGAGTAACACCCAATAGTCAAAACATTAAGAGGAATTGTTATAATCAAACGGTTGAGGAGTTTATCAAAACTACCCAGATGTTTTTAACGCTTGTTTCAAAGGTAGGAGCACATCAGTCAACATGGCCCAAATCAATTAATGTCTGGCTCCTGACACAAATATATTGGTCTCCTAACAATAAGGACTATTCTAACTTAGAAAAATCAAGGCAAGATACCCGCCAGTATCTGGAGGCTAAAACCCAAGGGTTAAACCACTTGGGGAAAGGTTTGATTAATCCCAATGGACAGCTGAAAATCTGTGCGCCAAGTGTACTATAGAAACCCCTAATAATTTCCTATTAAAAGCAGATCAAAAAAGATTTAACTTAGTTTTTTATACATTGGTTGTATAGCTTACTATTGGGAGAAGAGTGCAAGGATTGGATATTATTAAGTTGTTATTATCAGATCTCCGCTTGTCTCTGTGTGAAGAGAACAAGAAAGAGTTCCCTACCAGTTCAAGATATCTTTAGGAGGAAGAATCACCCGTTTAGCATTGGACTCTTTACACAAAGTGGCTTTTAAGGCAATAAACTTTAATAACAGTCTTCATACTATTATTGCCCCAGTTTATTTATTTCAGTTAATCAATGCATCTGGTCAAGAATCTGTGCAGTTAAATCAGGAAGCAAAATTGAGCTACAATCTAAGCGGCCCTGATTTTAATGACTGGTGCTCACTACTGGTGGTAGTTGAGTTGGTAAAAGCCAATTCCAATCCATAATGTCTTATAAGAATGAACTTTTGGAAGCTCTTGACGTAGATGACCGTCAATCAGAACGTGCTTAGCTCAGCGTCTCAAGATGACGTCAATACCTTGTGAGATCATATAACCAAAATGGAAGAAGTGCTCAAAAAAGTTGGGAATGTGAAAATGACCTGTGTGGAAAAATTGCCCCTTTAAAGAAGAAAGAGGGTGAACTCATTAAGGAAGTTTAATCTCTAAAAAACTGAATGTAAAGCAGACTGAGAACGCCTCCAACGTTTTCATGAAAATATAAAATGATGAAGCATATTGAGGAGTTAGAAAATCGAAAATGTGATTGTGCACAACTGGAGGTGAACAAAGCTGATGAAATTACATGCAAAACTCCAATTGGGAAGACACCTCTACCCCTAAAATATGCCTAAATCATTCGCTGGAGTGTCAGAATGTCTCTAAAGCCAAATCAATGATTATCCAAGTCTTTGGGCATGAATATCCTGTGATTGTTGCTACTGAGGAGTTTCAGAATGCACCTAAATTGCCCGCCTTGAAACAGGATAACATCCTGGCGTTTTTCTATCTCTTATAGATAATGATGTTTGTCTATGCAAACCATCAGAAAGTGGTGACCATAATGAACTGTCTTAGCACTGATTGCCAGAATCTGGTGCTACCTCACCTCAAAGGGGACAACTGGTCATATTTTAAGGCAAAAGCAGCAATAATGTTAGAGTTTGGAAATCTTATTTTGGATGGAGAATTGCAAAAAAACTTTTGGGTATACAATTCCACAAGGATAAAACCCTAGCTAATTTCTCCAATCGTTTTTACCAAGAGTTTAAAATCTTGTGTGGGGCGAAAATGCTTATTGACTTTGATGCATGCATAGCCATAAAGGAGGCACTTCATCTCTAATAAGAACTGCATCAGATTATGGCAGTTGCAATAGTAACCCAAACAATGACCTCACGGATGGTGGACCATCTGAAGATGCTTGGAGCCACTTTCAAAGCTCCCAATCTCACTTTTAAAGTGATCTAGATGAAGGCTCAGAATACTGTCAAACTTCCTAAACCCCTTTGAAGAGCCTGGGAGTTAAATCATATTGCAAAATGAACCTGAAGCTTAAAAAGGGGTGGACAAAATGTCAGAGCACTGTTTCCAATGTGGGAAACTTGGCCATGTAATTGCCAAATGTCAGAAAAAAACTGAAAGATCAAATTAAGCTCGTTCAGACTAAGGAAACTGGTTGAGAGTCAAGGGAAGGACTAGCAGTCTAGGCAAGGACGTCTTATCACTGCTGATAAACCTATCCCACCTAATATAATGAATGATGCTATTGACATCTCTGATCTAATTTGTAGATGATGACGCACCTGATCTGCTCCATTAGGTGGTCAACATGGATGTCAAAGTGATTACTCAAGCCAAAGTGAAGGGGATTGACCCCAAAATCAAGGAGATTAAATGCCATATGCACAAATGTTAGCAGAGAAAAAAGATCCTCCAAAGCCCAAAAGATTAGTTAAAAAAATTTGGATGAAGCAAACGTTTCCTTACCTGTGACGGTTGAGGTTTATCCTCAACATCACATCGCACTGATCTTTGATAGGACAGGACAAGCTGGTGTGGAAGATAGAGGGAGTGAGAGAGCATTAGTCTTGTCTAGACCCCAGGTTGAGACAAAGATTGGGGAAGGACGGCGGTTAGATGCTTCATCAGGCCTGGGGTTGAACCAAATGGTTTTGAAGTGGGTGGTTTCTAGGTTAAAGCCGGATTCAAATCAAAATTGGAAAGATTCTTGGGCGTGTTGGCTCAGCCACTACGGAATTCAACCCAGACTAAAACAATTAAGGTTTGCCTATGGCATATTTCAAAAGACATAGTGTCAAGCATGACAAATGAGCTTGATCTATGCTTGCAGCAGAGAGCTATAAGAGAAGGGTCTTGAGAATGGGAGGTTCTCTAGTTCCGTTTTAATCAACTTTCCTAAATTTATCAAATAAACCCATTCCTAAGCCTTACTTATTTTTATTACTGTCTTCAATGGTTTATATTGATAAATTTATTCTAACAGCGGCCATGTTTGTCCTATACAAAAAGGAGGTGGACTTTGAGAGCGAGATTAGGAAGGCTATCGCCTCTTTATACACATTGCATTGGAGTCAGGGCATGTTGCTGTGGTAAGCATACTCGCAACTGTCCCCCAAAATGTGTTTATTCGTGGCTCCTGTAGCACATGCAATAGAAAAATGGTCTGGGACTATGTTGGCCCTTTGGTTCTTGACTTGGGCCCTACTTCCCAATTCATTTGTGGCTCACTGGAAGGAGCCAATGCATTACATTAAACGGAGCTCATTTACTTTCCTGTCATTGTGGTGGAAAGCAAAAGAGGAGCCAAAAGTAGTTGTTTTACCTAGTGTGGTATCACCATACCATAACGTTTTTAATGGTGATATTTTCAGCAATGCTTTTGCTTCAAGAGGTATACTGGGTGCTGGATTGTGTGTACAGGAGTGGTGGGAAAGTGGTAGGACCAGTGAAGACCGGAGGGAAGATTCCATCAATGCTAAGTTCAGAGGATTTGGAGCTGATCCATCAGACGTTTGGCCAGGTTCAGTTCCAAGTGCGATTGACAAAGGCTTTGGGGGTGAAATTCGTTTGCTTTACAGTTGAACATTGTTTTGGTGACCTTGCCCGTGAAGCTTTCAAATTGGGTACATGTACCTTTTAAAGCGCAGCAGGGTTGCCTGACTCATCAGAGGAAAGTTTGGACTTGATTTACCGAGCAGCATGTCCAGATGAGGCACAAAATTGAGCTTGGTCAGCTTTGCTACAGTGCATTCAGAGGAGGAAGTCTGTGGAGGAATATGGTCGGATGTTCCAGGCACTGGCCAAAGCAGACAAGGCGTCAGAGTCTCAGCTTCCTCGCATGTTCCATCAGAATTTGCAGTCTGTTTTGTTATTGTCAATGGCAGCAGTGCGTCCTTCAGTGAAGTTGGAATCAACGGTGGCCTTGGCTTTGCAGGTGAAGCAGCAGGTAACCTTGGCTCAGGCTCGCTAGGAGTTGGCGCGATTTCCAAGTGGTTCCCATGGGAAGGAGGCAATGAGACGAGCAGGTTTGGAGCCTGTTACAGCTCAAAGTGGTTCAGGTATGTGGAGGAGGAAGGAAAGGGTCAGGGGGAGCCTGGAGAAGGCGGCTAATTGCTGGGGGCAGCAATGTTTGAGGCCCCGTTCAGGTCCCTGAGGCCCCAAAGAAGAAGAAGAATGCCCTATATAACTTCCGCAAGAAGCCATTGAAGCCAGTGTCCCAAAATAAATCGCTTCCTTCGCTTTATTAATATTTATTTTTACCCGTAAAAGTGCAGGAAGGTTCTGGGAAGAAGGAGTGTGGAAAGGTCTTGGCCCTAGTGGACACTGGTGCTGATAAGAATTATGTGGATGAGGAGTGGGCAAAAAGATGTGGATTGCCGTTGCAGGAGGATAGATTTGTGTTGTTGGCGGATGCCACAGGAGGACTGCGGTCTGGAAGGTGCAGGTCAAGATCCTGTTGAGACAAGGACCAGATGAGTTTGAGGAAGAATTTCATGCTGTGGCACATTTGCCTCACCCAGTGGTGCTGGTATGAGATGTTGGCACCAATTCCGTCCACAATTTGATATGATGAAGAGGAAGTGCTGTTGTCACCTGAAAGCTCAGATGTGTGGGAGTGGGAATTCCAGTCCCAGGGGTCATCAGTGAAACAAATGGGGGGAATATCTTCAGTCACGACATTGGAGGGTTTGCCAAAGGCGTACCAGGATCTTGCATCAGTGTTTGAACCCAAGGGTGAGGCACCCTTCCCACCTACAGGGGACTTTGCTATTATTTTCTGATTCAAAAAGGGCTCTGAGTTGCCAAGCGGATGTCCAGTTTATACTTTAAACCCACAGGCTCAGGAGGCTCTTGATCAATATGTTCATAAGATGCTAGGTCTTGGTTTGATTGTGCCGTCAAAATCGTCTGTAGCTCACCAGTGCTGCTGATGCCAAAGGCGAGTGGGGAGCTATGTCCTTGTATGGACTTCCGGCGCCTTAAAGAAGTAACAGAGCCTGAACCTTATCTGATGCCACTCCTGGAAGACATTCTACCCATGATTTCAGGGTGTATGGTGGTCACCAAATTGGATCTGGTTGACGCTTTGTAAAAATTTACTGGTCTGGTTAATATTGGTCAATAACCCAAATAAAATTATTACTACACAGGTTTGGTTCTTGTACAATTTGTCCACGTTGTATAGTATTTGATATTATTGTTTGATAATAGTATGATGGCTAATATCTGTAGTTGAGTAAAGTTATTAAATCTCAGCCCAACGCTCGGCCAGTATTCCCACTCAAAATACTTGAGATGTCATGATATAGGGATTCATTCCCTCGTTCTGTCCAACCTGATCTTCTCTGAGATTTCCTTGTGACAGTCTCTTCAGTCCAACACACAGTCAGAAGCAATCCCCCAATTGTTTCTCCTTCTTCTCTAGATCCCCACTCAGATCTTTACTCTTTTCCCTAAGAGTCTCCCAATTATTGTACACAACAATTATATCCTTGAGAATAATAGAACAATTGAAAGCTGATAATAGTTTACTATTCAACTATTTATTAGATGAAAACTTAGAATTAGATATCTAATTGTTTTGGTAAATCCTGATTTTTTATTATGAGTGAATTTTAGGGAATTTTTGTGGGGATTTAGTCATCTAACCCTCAGTTGACACCTCTTCATTGAAATGGCAACCATTACCATTGAATCACCCATCCTCATCTCAGCAGCAATGGTCTTCCCCATCCTGGCTAGGATTCCATCATTGGACATCCTTGAGACCTAAATGGAAAGAGTTGAAAAACGTGTCCCTAACGTTTTCCTCTTGATCCAAGCAAATAACAATATTTGACTAGCGACCTGCTTAGGTAATGGGACTTATTATCCATTAAGGCAGGTCACGCTTCAACTGATTGATTTTCTAGTTGCAGGCGGCATCACTCACCTCACAACTTGCTACTCATTCCCAATCACTCAGTGATGAAACCTGACCTATCCTAATTGGTACACCTGATAGTTAATCACTATCAGATGCCCTTATTTCGTTGGCAACTCTGCATGATGAGATCTTAAGTATTTGTCCCTATTGATCCCCAGCAGATCCAACCAGGAAAACATTCCAAAATCCCCTGAACAAAGATACTCTGAAATTCAGGTCAACTGATTCCAATTCCCTTTGCATTAGAAAATTATCCCCTAGCGATTCCTGGTAATATAGCAGGCTGGAAATTTGGGCAAAAATCCCAACACATCCCCCTCTTGCCTAGATTTCCAGCGATAAAAGGACCGGGGCATGAGAACACCACTTTAGAAACTTGGTCAAATACTTTATTGGCTCAATTGGAGTATTATTGTCAATACAAAATGCTGCTCAAGATGACATTCAGCATGAGGCTCTCTTCCTCTTCCTCCTTAATACCACCTACTCAGAGTGCAGTTTCCATGATCTACTGCCATGCCTGGATGATTAATTTACTTGTGACAATATTAGTCCTGGGATCTTGTTTTCCCCCCATCAGGTTATATGACCCACATTCATATTCAGGATTCTTGGTCCAGCGTCCTCAATTTCCTTATTTTCTCCTCTTCCTAGACAGGAGACTCTTGCCATCGATGTTTTTTGTGGCCCAATTAAGAATACTTATTTATGTTCGCCCTCATTATTTCTCTCATAACATCTTGGCTTGAGTCATTCTTAATTCTTCTCTTGGTGAGCTTATCCCATTAAATTTGAGATTAAATTTCTCCAAAATTGGAGCTTTATGGATTGTAGAGTGCATAATGTCAACTTCCATATAAGTCCAACATACTCCCTCTCATCCAGCTCATATGTCAAATTCTGAGTTGCTGTACCAGCAGCTTCTAAATAGTTTGTCTGATCAAGATCTCCAGCTCTTCCAGCAGATGAGTTGGGATGCACAACGGAACATCTTTTATGGTCCTTCCAGGACTCATACACCTAGTCTGGCACCAGTGGCTAGTCCTTCTGTCAAATTAATGGAAATGGTAACCAATCCCTCTAAAAATAGGCTTGCAATCGTTTTGAACAACTCTTGGCCGATTCTTTCTCTGTCATCAATTCCAGAGTTGGATTTTGAAACTCTCCTGTATTTGGCTCCTTTTGCTGATGCACCAACCTTCATCATAGGTGATCCAGAGATTATGCCATTTGCGCTTGATTGCTCATTTCTTACTGGGTTGGACCTGCTTCCTGAGTTCCTCTTCTGACTCAGGCAATACTAAAAACCTGCCATCCTGGCTACTGAGCTCACCATCGGTAACAGTTCTCATTTTGAGCTCCCCTATGCTGAACTATGAGCCCAAGTCACTGAGGCTTTGTCCCTAGAGCTGAATCTCTCTAATCTTGAGAACATCCTAAATTGGAATATTGCCGCTTATGCTCTTTTCTTTGCTGGACAAATTCTTTGAAGTTGGTCTATGAAGCTTTCAGCCTCTTCCAGGTTTCACCACTCTTTCAGCTTCAGCTTCTGAGAAGCCCATAGTCATCACTTGCAGGATGCCATTCACTTCCTGTATGGCTATCTTGTCTCCAGCGCTTCCCATTGGTATCTTCTGCCGATGGATTTAGTAGGGGGCATAATTCAGCAACCCCCATCAAGCATCCCTTGTTCACTGCTGGCCCATATGTCCGGTGTTCTTGATGAAGCCCATCGTCAGGCGCTCAAGACTAATCTTCTGTCTCCATTACCATATCAGGATTACTTGGGGTTATTTGCCAACTGCCTCTTTTTATACTGTTGCTTTCCTCCCCGCTCTGGTGTTTTTCAATTAGCTTCTTCCAACATTTCAATTTCCCTTCCCCTAGTCACTTTCTCATAGGGATCTACATCTGCTCAAAGGACTTGGTTTTGTGTAGGTCTAGCCTACCTAGCATCTGATCTCACATTGATTTTGACAGTTTGTTTATTCCTACCACGATCCATCCTCCCTCCCCCAAGAGGTGACATAGGAGGAATCATCACCATATTGAGTACAATCCATAAAAATAAAAATTATAAAACTATATCAGTTTTTTCTATGCGGTTATAATCTTCTTTCCCATATCTTTTATCAATCTTTTTTATTTTTATTCTTTTTTTTCATGGGACTTGACCTTGTTTCAGTTCAGTGATCCATCTCTTTATTTTTTCCCCAAATTGGGTCCTGGATACTTAAACCTGCCAATTTTCTATGGTTTAGTGGTCCTTTTTCAAACTTAACCATTTATATTGGTTCAGAGGTCCTTTTTTAAACTTGACCTAATCATCAGGACATGTACAACTTAATGGTTTATCAGTCCTTTGAGAACTCTTTTATTTTTTCATTAATCCATCACATTAGATACTTAGCATGGACTCAATTTACAACTCTTCCATCCAAGAGATTTTTGATGGAGTAGGTATCAGTTGCCATCTTAGCAATAACTTCAAACAGACCTGACCACAATGCATCTAGTTTGTTTTTTCTTCCAAAACCATGCGTATTGCAATAGGCAACTCTTTCACCTATTCAATATTCTGCTAAGGCCAGTCAGTACTTATTACCCGTCAATTTTGCTTGTATCCTTTTCTTCAACATAGTATTAATGCTTGTGATTGCATATTGATTAGGATATCCGTCAGTTGATTCAAGTACTGTTTGGCACTCACCCCAATGTTGGTTCCACCACCAAGTATAAAATCAGTGGCAACGCAGCCTTCCTCCCATATAAAAACTCAAATGGCATTTTTTCTGTCGCCATATGATGACTGATATTGTAGGTGAACATTAATAAACTCAGATATGTTCCCCATGTGGAAGTTCTTCCTGCGACCAGATTCCTCAGCATCATGGACAGCATTCCATTCACTCTTCTACCAGTCCAGTCATTACCAGCTGGTAGGGCACTGACACGACTCCTCTGATCCCCATTATCTCATTCAATCATGGGATCACATGAGTTGTAAACTTTGTCCCATTATCGCTAAGTAGGACCTGCGGACATACATGTTGATATACTACTTGATCCAGGATGAACATCGCGGTGCTGGTAGCATCTACTTTTGCCAGGGCCTTCATCTTGACCTATCTCATCAGATGGTTGATGGCAACTATTATGTAATTGATCCCCCTGTGCTCATCATCAACGGTCCCATTATGTCAATGGACACCATATATTAGGCAAATCCAGGGTGGACCAGTCAGCATTCAGTTGTATTATTATGTGTTTTGTGCAGCTGGTACTCCACACAACAAGCTAGATAGCCCACGACATCATAGTTGATTGACTCCCAGTAGTAGTACTGGCAAATATGATCGGTTGTTTTTCTCAGGCTTTCATGCCTGACAACCTTATGAGTGACTTGTACAATGGCTGCTCTTTCCAACAGCTTCAGGAATAATGCCCACTTCCCATTGATTGTCTTAAACACTTGTCCAACCATGGTCTCAGTGTTTTCCATCACTTTTCAAAGTGCACCTTGGATTTCTTGGGCTTGTTCTCAATTTCTCTATCGACCATTCTCTGGAATAACTCACCCTCCTGAAGGTATACCATCTGGACCATTGGTAACCGCAATAAGCCATCCACATTCTGGTGAGAAACCCCCACTTGGTGGACAATCTCATAATTATAAACTTGTAGCTTAAGTGCCCATTGGGCCAGTCATCCTTCTGGTTCTATCAAATTATAGAGCCAACGCAATGAGGAGTGGTCCATAACCACTTTGAAGTGCATTCCATGGATGTACACCCAAAACTGCTTACAGGAATAAATTACCGCAAGGCATTCATGCTCAGTTATGGTGTAGTTCCTCTCAGCAGCTGAGAGTGTCCAGCTCACATACGCCACCAGATGTTTATTTTCAAGTTCGTCTACTTGGCTTACTATGGCACCAATCACCATCAATGAAGCATCAGTTTGTATAATAAACTCTTGACCAAAATTTGGATATTTTAAAATTGTAGAATATATCAGACACTGGCATAGCTCATCAAAAGATTCCTGGACTTCTTTATTCTATATGAATCCTTTTTAAGATCCTTCAACAGATGAAATAAGGGCTCAGCTATTTGGGTGAAGTCCTGAATAAATCTTCTGTAGTATCCGACCATCCCAAGGAATAATTGGATGTCTCAAACACTCTTTGGCACAGCCATCCATTCTATGGCTTCGATTTTCTGGGCTTGCAGCTACAATCCACTAGAGTTGATCATGATTCCCAGATATTGCAACTCTTTCTTAAAGAAGTGACACTTCCTTGGCTTAATCTTCAGGTTGGCCGCGGACAGTCTCTTGAATACTTCTTCCAAGTGATGTAGGTGATCAGTAAACGTCCTACTGAACACATTGATATCATTCAAGTATACCAGGACGCATGACAACTTCAAGTCACTCAGTATAGCATCCATGGCCCTCTGGAACGTTGCAGGCGCACTACATAGACCCTGGGGCATCATCGTCAGTTGGTATAGCCCCTGCACGGTAATAATCGCACATTTTTCTTGGTCTTCTTTTGGTAAGTCGATCTGCCAATATCTTGAGATCAGATCCATTGCGGAGAAATACTTTGATTCTCCCAATCAAACTAATGCATCATCAATTCTTGGCAGGGGATATGGATCCTTCTTCATAATTTTATTCAGCTTTCAGTAGTCAATCACCACTCAGTTGGAGCCATCCTTTTTCTTCATGATTAGAATTAAACTCGCCTAGGGGACTCAATGATGGAACTAGAAGCCCATGCTTCACTAGTTTGCTGATTTCATCTTTCACTACTGCTTCAGCAACTTTTGATCGTCATATTGGTCTCATCCTGATTGGAAAAATTCTCTAGTGTTGACCTTGTGGATCACATCTCTTGTGCATCCCAAATCTTGGTCATCCTGAGCAAATACTTTCCTAATACTTTTCAAATAATTTGAGCACTTCCTCTTGATGGCCTTCTGACAGATCAACGAGTTGCTCTCAATTGACCAATAGGTTGATACTCTTGGTTACCACAGCCAGTAATCCAATCTCATCAAGAGTCCCAAAATCATGGAATCTCCTCAATTCAGCTGTCAGGATTTCTCATTGCTTCTTAGGTCCAAAGCTCATAGACAAAGAATCAATATTTTATATATTTTATATCTTTTATATATTTTTTGTATTGCTATTTTGCAATGGGACTTGAAACCTACAAAAAGGCTCAGAGGTCCTTCTTTTCCCCTTCATCCAAATTGGGTCCTAGGTACTTAAACCTACCAGTTATCATGGTTCAAAATCTTATCCTCTTAAGATCTAACCAACCATTTGGCTCAATGGTCCTCTTCTAGGATTTGACCAAAATCTCAGGACATAACCATTTAATGGTTCAGAGGTCCACTGGTAACATTGCAATTAATTTCTTCTTAGGCTTAATACTTCTGATTAATAATGACCTTCTTCACTATATGACCAGCAGCGCTGTTTCTTCATTTATAGGCTACACTTGCCAACTTTGGCAATCCTCTTGAATATTAGGCCTTTAATCCCGACTGATTATTCATCCAACAGGTTCTAATTTCATCTCATATTTTGGAAACTGATGCTTGGATCCTTGTATCTCATTAGCCAACAGTTCTGTCCAATTGTTCAGATCGTTTTTCTCCTGAAAACGATTTTCAGCCTTTCTGGCTATCCTTAATTACACAGGTTGTTCTGGCCTCGTTAGCTTCATCCAATTTTTCCTGAATTGATTAACTTGTCTCCAGCAACTTCTGATCATTGGTTGAGTGCTATTGAGTCAAAATGATTCTCTCCATTTTTTTGGATCAATCATTTCCTGTTTTGACTTCATTCTCCATTGGTATGGCAATCCAATCCTCTTGATTGATTTCTTCCTAATACACCCAATGCCTCATCTAAACACTATCTCCTCAGGACTATTTAAAGCGGACCCAATTTTAACCTGAGTTGATTCTTCTGTTCCTCAGGACTATTTCCAGTGGGCCCAATTTCACCCTGAGTTGGCCCTGCTGATACTCTTCATCTCAAGCAGATTTCAGGTGGAACAGGTTTATTTGCAGCACTATATAGTTCCATATCTAGGCTGCAAGTCCTTTAACCTGGTAATGAGTATCTTCTGTTTGCTTCACTAAGATCTCCACTTCTGAGCTGGGTGAACGCTAATGAACGTGATCCACTTCACGTTCTATTTTTATTAAAGCTACTTTCCTTAGTAACTTTTTTCTGAAATTAGAAACATCTTCATAGGACATCATGTTCTAAGTTCTTCTACTCAACTACACCCTGTAGTGAGCACCACCTTATAAAAATTTACTGGGCTGGTTATTGGTCAATAACCCCAATAAATTTATTACTGTACAGGTTTGGTTCTTTTGCAATTTGTCCGCGTTCTATAGTATTTGGTATTATCATTTGATAATAGTATGACGACTATTATCTGTAGTTGAGTGGAATTCTTAGATCTCAGCCCAACGCTCAGCCAGTATTCCCGCTCATTATACTTGAGATGTTGTTATATACGGATTTGTTCCCTCATTCTGTCCAACCTGATCTTATCTGAGATTCCCTGATGACAGTCTCTTCAGTCCAACACACAGTCAGCAGCAATCCCCCAATTGTTTCTCCTTCTTCTCTAGATCCCCACTCAGATCTTTACTCTTTTCCCTAAGAGTCTCCCAATTATTGCACACAGCAATAATATCCTTGAGAAGAATAGAACAATTATAAGCTGATAATAGTTTATTACTTAAACTATATACCTGATGAGAACTATAGAACTATATGTCTAATTGTTCTGGTAAATCCTGTTTTTTTATTATGAGTAAATTATAGGGAATTTATGGTGGGGATTCAGTCATCTAACCCTTGGTTGACACCTTTTCAATGAAATGGCAGCTGATGCCATTGAATCACCCATCCTTGTCTTGGCAGCAATGGTCTTCCCCATCCTGGCTAGGATTCCATCTTTGGACATCCTTGAGAACTCAAATGTAAAGATTCAGAAAACATGTCCCTAACATTTTCCTCTCAATCCAAACAAATAACCATATTTGACTAGCGACCTGCTTAGGTAATGGGACTTATTATCCATTAAGGCAGGTCACGCTTCAACTGTGATTTTCTAGTTGCAGGCGGCATCACTCACCTCACAACTTGCTACTCATTCCCAATTAGTTGATGATAAAACCTGACTGATCCCAAACGGTACACCTGATAGTTAATCACTATCAGATGCCCCTATTTCATCGGCAACTCCGCCTGATGATATCTTAAGTATACATCTGTATCAATCCCTGACAGATATGACCAGGCGAATATCCCAAAATCCCCTGAACATAGTTACTCCAAAATTTGGGTCAACTGATTTCCAATTCACTTCACTTTAAGGAGTTATCCCCTAGCGATTACTGGTAATCTAGCGGGCTGTGGATATGGCTAAAAATCCCAACACGCGTTCAGTCATATTTTTGTGCAGCCAGAGCACCAGAAGTATAACGCGTTTAAGTGTCACTTGGAAGTTTTTAAGTATCAGGTTATGCCATTTGGGCTGCGTAATGCTCCTGCAGTTTTCCAACGCATGATTATTGTGTGTTGGTGGATTTGGTGGGTAGGTGTTGCGTTGCCTATATGGATGATATTCTGATATTTTCTAGGTCGATGCAAGATCATGTGAGGGATGTAAGGAGTGTTCTGGAGGTGGTAAGCCAGGCGGATAAAAGTTAAAGCCATCCAAGTGTGAGCTTAATTAAGACTCAGTGTCTTTCCTGGAAAATGTGGTTTTCCAGTGGGTTAGCGATATGTCCTGATAAACTGCGAGCTGTGAAGGAACGGAAGGCCCCAGGAATTGGACTAAAGTGTGGAGTTTTTTGGGGGGGAGCAGTGAACTTTGTAAGGAGGCTCTCCAAGAATTTAGATGAGGGGGCTGTGCCACTGATAAGGTTAACTGAGAATGTACCTTTCATTTGGGGGAAAGCTGAGGAAAGGGCTTTCCAGTGGGTGAAGACCAGTCTGCTGACAGCCCCAGTTCTGGCCCATCCTGACCCCAACAGACCGTTTGTAGTAGATACAGATGCGTCAAAAGTTTGCACTTGGAGCGGTGCTATTGCAGGAAGGTAGAGACAGGGTTGAGCACAATGTCTGTTACTTCAGCAGGAATATGGTGCCCGCTGAGATGAATTACCCAGTCTACAACAAGTAACTTTTGGCAATAGTGGCGGCATTAGGGGAGTGGCAACACCACCTATTGTACGCCAAGAATCCAGTTGTGATCTGGACTGATCATCAAGCCTTAGAGTATTATAAAATTCCACATCTGATGAATCAGAGACAGGCCCAGTGGCTCTTATAATTTGTTTGGTATGACTTACAGATTGAGTATAAGTTAGGGAAACAGAATAAATTACCAGATTTTCTGAGTTGTGATTCAGGGTTGGTGTTTTCTGAGGAGGAGTTGAGGAAGTTTACCACCGCTACAATGTTGCCATTGAGTTTGTTTGCAATGATCCAGGGTTGGAGAGAAGGAATCTAAGGAAAAATTTGGACTGCACAGAAGAGGAGCGAGTCTGGCCAGCAGGTCTTGGATGAAACAAGAGAAGGAGAGGCAAGCAAGAAGCATGTGGGGTTCTCAGTCTGGGGAGGTCTTATCCATCATGAAGGAAGGATCTGGGTTCCAGTGATGAGTTTGCAGCAGGAGGTGTTGGCAGCTAACCACGATCAACCTTTAGCTTGACATCCAGGTGGGAGAAGACACCAGACTTGGTTCATTGCCAGTATTCATATGGGGAGTGGGTGCTGCAGTACGGCAGTATGTGGAACGATGTGAAGTGTGTGCCAGGTCAAAGTCCTGCCATATGGTGCCAGGAGGGAAATTGAAGCGGCTTTAGATTCTGTCTAGGCCATGGGCCTCTGTGAGTGTGGATTTTATCACACGGTTTCCCAATTCCCAAGGGATGGACGCTCTGATGATTGTGGTGGATCTCCTGACAAAGTATGCAGAGTTTTTCCCTTGTCAGTCAACCATCTCTGCAAAGGTAGCAGGTCAGATCTTTATGAATGAGGTCTTTTACCAACATGGAATACTGGAGGAGATTGTGTCAGACCGAGGTCCACAGTTCACATCTCAGTTCTAGTTACATCTGTCAGAAAACTTGAAGATAAAGGCCTCCCATTCATCAGCTTACCATCCCCAATAAGATGGACAAACTGAGAGGGTAAATCAAATATTGGAACAGTATTTGAGGTGCTATGTCTCAGGGTGGCAGGATGATTGGGTGAGTTGGGTGAAGTTGGCGCAATTTACATATAACAACCACAAGCATGCCTCCACAGGAATGACCCATTTTTTAAAAGCCATGGTCAGCACCCAGAGGGTATGGGGCCTCAGGAGCAGGGTCAGAATCCAGCAGCAGATGAGCTGTCACATGAGACTCAGGATACCTTGAGGCTCCTGAGAAGGAATCTATAGGCGGCGGTTGCAGCTCAGAAGAGGAAAGCAGATAGGCATTGGTCAGAGGGGAGCATTTTCAAGAAGGGCGATTGGGTCTTAGTAAATGCTCAGAACTATGTCATACCTGTGAGGAGCCAGAAGTTGGGGCCAGAGGCTTTGGGCCCATACCCAATAGTGAGGGCGGTGAATGAGGTGGCGTTTAAGCTGAAGTTGCCAGAGGGGTCACAGGCCCATCCAGTGTTGCATGTGTCGCAGCTCAAACCATTCTTGGGACAGCTGCCTGAGAAGGCCTCCCCTATATTTCCAGATGAAAGGGGGGCCAAGGAATATGAGGTGGAGAAGATCCTGTACACAAAGGTGGTGTGGGGTCATAGGTCATTTTTGATCCAGTGGAAAGTTCATCCAGTTGAGGAGGCCAAATGGCAGATGCCCAGAGATTGTGCCCAGTGTCTTGGGAAGATCTGAGAGTTCTTCTTGTCTAGGGGGGTGATATGATAGTTGAGTTTTATCCTCAACATCACATTGCACTGATCTTTGATAAGACAGGACAAGCTGGTGTGGAAGATAGAGGGGGTGAGAGAGCATTAGTCTTGGCTAGACCCCAGGTTGAGACTAAGACTGGGGAAGGATGTTAGTTAGATGTTTTGTCAGGCCTGGGGTCAAACTAAATGGTTTTGAAGTGGGTGGTTTCTAGGTTAAAGCTGGATTCAAATCAAAATTGGAAAGATTCTTGGGCGTGTTGGCTCAGCCACTACAGAATTCAATCCAGACTAAAACAATTAAGGTTTGCCTATGGCATATTTCAAAAGACATAGTGTCAAGCATGACAAATGAGCTTGATCTATGCTTGCAGCAGAGAGCTATAAGAGAAGGGTCTTGAGAATGGGAGGTTCTCTAGTTCTGTTTTCATCAACTTTTCTAAATTTATCAAATAAAGCCATTCCTAAGCCTTAATGACTTTTATTACTGTCTTCCGAGGTTTATATTGATAAATTTATTCTAACAGTGGCCATGTTTGGCCTATACAAACAGGAGGTGTACTTTGAGAGCGAGATTGGGAAGGCTATCACCTCCCTATACACCTTGTCTTAGAGTCAGGGCATGTTGCTGTGGTAAGCATACTTGCAACTGTCCTCCAAGGTGTGTTTATCCATGGCTCCTGTAGCACATGCACTTAAATAATGGTCTTAGGGACCATGTCAGTCCTTTGGTCATTGACTTGGGCCCTGCTTCCCAATTCATTCGTGGCTCACTGGAAGGAGCTAGTGCATTACATTACATATAAGCACAATCAAGGAGTCATACCCTGATTTATCTGCTCAAATAATTCACACTCTTTTTTTAGTACTAGATGGTCCCAATAATAATTCACACTCTTGATTTGGAAAATAATACTACTATCCATTCAGTAATTACTTTATTGAAGTACTTGGAGTGCACCTATACAGATATTCTAGTCAATATATTAAGAGTACAAGCAATAATTGATAGTGGAGCGCCAATCAACATTGTTTTCACCAAATTAGTAAACCGCTGGAAGACTTCACCAGATTTGGAGCATTGAAAAGAATATGGGATGACCGGACCAGACATCACCATCTCATATGGATCCTATAGTGTGTTACCACTTTGGTTTGGATTGCTGGTGGTTTCAGCTCCCACTACAGTGCTGGCAATCTAAATTATGATATACTTATTGAGATGGAGTTCTTGAGGAAGTATATGGTGATATGTGACTTTGAAGAGAACACTCTGACAATATAAGGCAGATGCTACCTTTGGTGTACCAGCAGAAGGGAGAGACCCTCTGGCAAACAGGAATAATTTGGTAGCCTGATTTATAATAATGCATTATACCCATTCACAAACTCGGACAAAAATTGTCATGTTCATATGAATATATTAAAGGGGTAAAATGCCAGGACAAGGCTGGGTGCCAAGAGTCCAAGAAGGTTAATCTTCAGGACCTTCCTGACTTGAGGCACACATTGGACCAACGCTGGGTAAAGCCAGGTATGCCCAGGTTGTTTCAGAGGAAGTGAAACCTGCCCACCCATGTATAATGGACATAGCGTTAAAACGGATGAGCTACCTTCTAAATTATGAAGTTCTATTTGATTAATCATTGAACGGGGGTTTGAAACCCATTCAATTTATGATTCTTTTAACTCAGGTCATTCTCAACTTCAATCAATCACTTGAGTTTAGTTGATTTCAAAGTATGTTACCTGGTCATATAGAAGCATGTGCTTATTGGTGCATCAGGGCTTAGTACCACTTTATCCAATCAATGATTTTTTCAAATTTATCTTTAATTTTAATTTTTATTCAAGAGTACTCTACCGGAGATGACACACTTGAGGGAAGGGATGGGCGAGTAATTAGCAATTATTAAAAGTGGTGGAGAATGGAGTGGTTTGGTGCTAGTCACACAACCTTGGCATCATGCCTTGCTATGGGTTGCAGTTGGATGAGACCTCAGTTACTTCAGGTAAATGGGCTTTCCATAAACATGTTTGATGCACCATGGAAATTTCAAACGTGTGAGATGGCCCACGACGCTATTCGCGCATGCTGTTTTGGTGGAATGGCATCCCCAAACAGCCAGTAGCCAAAGTTTTTGTTTAGACTAAAGCGAAAGTTATTAATGGCCCTAGCTGGGTCAGACCCTTGGGGGCTTACAGTGGCGGCAACCCAGTTACTATGGATTGCCCATAATGCTAGAACAAAAATTATCTTATTGCGATCAAGGTCTCGATGCCTTGACCCCGCCTGGAATAGCCAGTCTTTGGCTAGATGGTTGGGATTTGTGGTTCGTAGCTATGCCAAATGCACCACTTCTTCCCAGACTCTTACCGCTGTTTTACATGAAACATACCTGTGGTGCAGCGAATCTTCTTTGTTGCACACTGTGCATTGCCTGTGCGTGGCGTTTGAGCGCTCCCCTGTGCGAAAAAGGCATTTAGCGACTCTCCAATGCAAGGTTGTAATTTTGGGGTGGAGTAGAGGCTCATTCAATATTCTCCACGTGGTATTACGGAGTTTGGATAGGTAATTTATTCCCCAGTAATCCAGCGCTGGGATTGGCTGGATGCTTGGGCCCTCAGAATTCACATTGGCTGGTGGCGCTGGGTGCCGATTGAGTTTTAGAGTTTTCCGTTTTTGCCCACGGCACATTTTTTGGGGTTCGAGTTCGATTCTAAGTGCGATTTTTAATATTTTAAAATAACGGAGCATCGCCTTGGCCTCTGGCGTCGCATCCCATACCCTACTAACCCTGGACGCGAACCTAGGTAATTTAATAGGGTAATCGCGGATCCGGAACACTGAGGGCTAGGTTTCTAGCTATTTGGGTCCTTGCTACAAATGCCCATGTAGGCGGACTCCCTTCTTGTGAGGTCGCAGCACTGATCCATCTCATGAATATGTTTGCAGCGTTGCGTTCAGGGTCTATTAACCCCATCCCGCCTTCAGAAGTTGGCCCCCTTAGTGTGGTGATCCTGGCTGGGGGGAGCACGAGCCCCAAAACCAGGGTTGTAAAATTGACGTGAGTTTTTTGAATTTTTTTTTGCTGAAGGCAATAGCATGTGCAGAGGTACCAAATTTTTGAGAAGAGCATAGTATTGGCAAGGTGACATTTTCCAGCCAGAGATGTCTTCCTGAACTTCCACCTTGCCACTGTCCTTTGGATATCCTGAAGTATCTCCTCTTCCACCTCTTGAGTTGCTATACCTGCACTTGTGATGGGGATCCCTAGGTGTTTGATAGGTTCCTTTGGGCAAGGCATCTGAAAGGGTGGTGGGATAAAGCTGAATTTTTTACACTTATTCACTTTGCTTGTGTTTGTGACTTTTCTTTTTGTCCTCTTGTTTTTAGGGCCCAGGGGCTTGGCCTTTGATAGCACCAAGGCTTGTGATTTGGTTTTGTTGAGTTTGGCTTGGGAAGCTTTTTAATATAGGCTGATTATCTCCTCTACCTTCTTGGAATCTGCCTTGGAGGATACTCCTACCACACAGTCATCCGCAAAGGCCAGAACCTTAAGTGGTTTTTGCCCCTTGCACTCTATACCAGCTAAGTGATTCTCCATCACCCATAGGAGGGGGTCAATTGTGAGTTTGTACAGGATAGGGCTAAGTGGGTCCCCTTGGCAGAGGCCTCTTTCTGGTGTGACTGGAGGTGAAATGAATGCAGACCCTAGAACTGAGAAGGTGGATGACAGCTGATGATTTGGTATCCATGAGATAAAGGGTTTGGGGAAGCCCTGTTTGTGAAGTATTGCTGCCAAGTATTCACAGTTTACTCTGTCATATGTCTTGGCTTGGTCTAGAAAGCAGAGCATGCCCTTGGATGCTCCTCCCAGTATGTTTGTTACTTGGTGGATGTTGTCCCAGATTCTCTTCCCTGTGGTGAACTCTATGCTGTTGTGGGGCGATGCACTCCTTGGCTTTTTCTGAGAGACGCTTAGCCATTATCTTTCCCATTATCTTCATATCTGCATTGATTAGAGATATTGGGCGCCAGTTATTCAGATTGGTACAGTCCCCTTTTTTGTGGAGCACTATGGTATAAGCTTCTGAGCCTCCTGGGATTACCCTCCCCTCTTGCAGACTTGAGTTAAAGAGAGATAGCATAGGCTTCTTTATTACTTCATAGTGTGCTTTATAGTACTCATAGGGGATGCCATCTGGTCCTGGTGACTTGTTGATAGGTAGTCTCTGTAGAACCTGTGCTAGCTCATCCTCTGTTATGGGGTCAACAAGGTTGGCTAAAAGCTCGGTATGGTTGGGGACCGCATTGATGAAGTAGTTCTTAGCAGCTTCCTCTGTTGGGGCCGCCTTGTACAGTTCTGAGTAGTAGGAGTGGGTGATGGATGCTACCACTTCTGGGTTGCTAGTGGTTTGGCCTTCACCTGTTTGAAGTTCAGTGAGACTGGCATTTTTGGACCTCGTTTTATAAGTCTGATAGAAAAACTTGGACAGTTGATTTCCCTGAATGGCCCATCTGGCACCTGCTTGGAGGGCCTCCATGTGCATATGGAGTTGTTTATGTTTCTTGACGATTAGTGTCTGTTTCACCCAATCTCTAGCCCACTGTGGTGAGTAGCCGCTGCATGGTGGGTATCTTTCCAGATGGTTTAATATTCTCTGAGCTTTAGAAAGCTCTGCTATTTCCTTCCTTGTGCGATGGGAGGCTGCATGGGCTGGAGAAAATAGAATTTCCTTTTTTAACATTTGCCACTGCTGCCATAAGGTTTCAGAGTCAGTGCATTTGGCTAGTTCTTCTACATGTCTTTTTGTCTGATCTTCTACTTGGACCAGATTCACGTTCTTTGGCAGCATCCTTTTCCAGCGGTGGTTCTTGGGCAGTTCTTCCTTTGATTGGATACTTATTTTCACCATTCTGTGGTCTGATAGGTGTAGGTCGATTGTTGCAAAATCTTCAGCTTGTGATTCCAATGACATGGGTATGAGTATCCAATCCAGTCTAGTGGCGCTGATTAGTTGATTACCTACAATATTTGGCCGCGTCAGATTTGGAAAATATGATTCTGAGAATGGTTTGGCATCTAGAAGGCCTTTTGTTGTCATTAATTGCTGTAATTGGCTCGATCCTATTGGTGGGTTTGTGACATTTGGCCATCTGTCACGAGTTCCGTCCAGCCAGCAATTAAAGTCCCCTAGGTAAATCGTTTCTTCTGGAAGGTTCAAGTCAATTAGGTTGCTCAGAAACTTTTCCCTTTTGTCCACTTCAACAGGGGCATATACTGAAGCGGCCTGATATGATTGGTTCCCCCATTTGAAGGCCAGAACTAGAACCCTTCCTTCCAAATGAGAGTAGTAGTTGGTGATTGTGATGGCAGCTGATGCTTTAACTACAAATCCACAAAAGCTGGTCCAGAATGTTCGCGAAGGTAGAAAGAGCCTGGACCACTCTTCCTCCTTTCCAGTGGTGCACTTGCACTCCTGCAAGGCAAGCACATCCACCGGTGGGTTTAGCAGGAGCCCTCGTTTCTTATCCAGGGACTTATTGGATGAGAGTCCTGCTATGTTGAGAGTCCCAATCGTTAGTGAGCCCAGCACGCCTGCTATGACTGCATAGGGCCTGATTGGCCTTGTGCAGCTGAGGTGGCTTGCTTGTATTTGGACCTAGTCATAGGACCCTTGTAAATGGTTTGGGCTGGTGGTGTACTTGATTGCCATTCTGGTGGTCCAGAGTTCCAATTTGGGTTCTCCATACAGTGAGCACTATTGTCCTCCATCCTGTTGAGGGCTGAGAAACTGTTGGCTTGTAAAATGGGTTTGTTGACTGGTACTTGAATGGGTTGGGCCCCATTGTGTACAGGTAGGAAGTGTGCGTTGTCCATTTCTGATTGAAATGCCCACTGCTCATTATCTTGCGGCTGCTGGGCTGCCTTAGGGGCGGTCATACTAGAGAGGTGCTCATGTTGTTGCTCAATGTTGCGCTTGGCTGCTTCCTCCTGAGCTGCTGCTTCCTTCTCCTCCTTCTGCTTCTTCTGCTTGGCCTTCTCCGCCGCCTTTCTGGCCATCTTGCTTCTTTATGTTGCTCTGGGGAGACTGGTTGGACCACCTCATAGTTAGCCTGTGATCCCCAGAGGCGGGCTGTTAATGCATCCCCCTGGTCTATTTCCTTTGGACTTTCTTCACGCTCAATAAACTTTCTTCCCTCCCATGTAGCTGGACAGGCATTGTTTTTATGCCCTACTTTGTTGCAGCTCGTGCATATGGGCGGGCTCTTTTCTGGGCGGACTGAGAAAGGGCGAGACTGATTCCCCTTTAGTCTAAGATGTACGCTTTGTGTGGGATTGTGTTGATGTCACCCTCAGCGTCCATGCCGGGCGTATCATTGCTACAGCCTTGTCTGTAGCCAGGTGGGGCAAGAGGCGGTTTCTCTCCATTTCAAAGTAGACTAGTTCTCCATATGCGCTCAGCCCACTTGTTAGCGCTGCCTCCAGATAGTCCTGCTTTTCAGTGGTTGGGAGTCCTTCTAGTACCACAAACAAGTTTTCATCATCCCAGAAATGGGTGCGTGTGATTGGGATATTGGCTGTAATTTGTTCAGGCTCCTTGCCTACTCTCAGCTTAGTGTAGGTGACTACAAATGGGGCAGCTATGGCTGCATCCGCGGCCTCAGAAGTAGCAAAGCCAAGGTCTAAGGTTCTCATAGTGAGTTTTTCAGTCAAGCTTACAGCTTCTGGGAAGCGTCCTGGGATAGCCTGACAAACTGCTTCATATCATAGAGGTTCTTCAACGCCAAAGTTAATGTGCACATTAAATTCACGTGAGGACTTGGGAAATGCGTGGCTAATGTTGCCAGTTCAATGAAAATCTTGGACCATCTTGAGATAGTCACTGTTTGGGACATATGGTCTCTTTTTTGCACTACAGTTAAAGTTGAGCAGCTGGGCCTTCTGGCCCATGCTGTTCCCCTTCATTGCTGCTGCATAGGTGTGTGTGAGTTCAGTGGATTCAGTCACTTTGTCATCCCCTGATTGGTTGGCACAATTAAGACAAGTTGTGATTGGTTGAATCAATTTAATCACCTGTAAACAAAAGTGATGCTTATGGGAAAGAAAAGCCAATGATTTTTTCAAGTTGCCTTAAATTTGTTTGCTTGAGACCAACTGTTGGGGATTCAACTGCAATGACCAAAAAATCAATATTAAGATTTGGTGTCTCAGTCTAATGAGATCATAAAAACCCCATCAGAGATATCTGATTCTTAGATAGACTGACAATCAACCCTTCAGAGTTATTGGACTCCTCTAAAGGATGAGGCTAAGCAATATGAAGGGGTAAAACATCCCACAAGAAGGTCGATCTCATTTAATAAGAACCTTATCAGATCTGATCATCACAAGCATAGTAATAAAAATCAGCAATATGGGTCATCTATTAGAAAAGATCTTACCTCGATTGAAGCACAAAAATTCTCACAAAGATCTACCAAATTGACCCCTATAAAATATCCCTCATTTCTAACTAATGAAGTACCACTATTTTTGTCTCACGTAGCTCAATTTTGGTCTATTTTTTTTAGTACCAGATGGTCCCAACCCAAGGGGGGGATTCATCGTCAATTTTGGTCTATTCATAACAGAATTCTATAAATTAAAATCTATTTGCAATGGAACTAATAACATCATTGCTCTTGTTTCTATCTTTGATAGAGCCATGAAAATAATAGTTTATTGTAGCCTTCATAGCACCTGAATATTGTATTTTCCATTAAAATTCCAATACTGGTGCTCCCTGCCAGGTCTGCTTCTGAGACTACCTGGTGAAAACATAATTTCACGATGATGAATATGTCTAGTGAAGAAATCTCCTCTTATGAGGAACCAATGAGTATCACATTGATGGGTACATTCCAACAGGCAGGAGATGCTTTCCGCCACTATCAGTAATCTTCAATTTTGAGCTTCTATGGACTTGGACATTGAGGGCCCTAACCAAGATAATTATCAAATTCAATCTGTATATGTAGAAGAAACGGTCAAAGGCTTAATAAGGGGGGCTATTCAGCCTGGTGTCCATCCTAACCAAGACCGAGCATCTAAGGTTGCAGCTAATATGATGGATTTATACAACAGAGCGGTTTTACAACATACTGAATTCAGTTTGGCTAGAACAGAGCAGTGCTTCCAGCAGTATGTGCATCCCGCAATTCACCATGTACTCCAGATTTTGGGGTTACATTATCTTGAGATCCAACGCCAGTTGACCCTGGTGCAACAATTTTATTCTCAGTTATCCTCTTTCTATGAGATGACTTCTAACTTTGGTCAGGATAATTGGGAAGCCATACTCAATAATAGAAGAGAAATCAATGCTATACATAACCATCTGATGAGAATTGACAATGGAGTTGTGGGTTACATCAGCCAAGAAGTATCTCAACAGGTTAGTGATGTCACTAATCCTATTCACCACTGAATCACTACCCTTTAAGATGAGATTACTAAACTACTGGGACAGATTAGTGGGCCCAACATGAGGAACGCTTTGTTGAACTCAACAGGCTACTTCAACAACTTGTCCGAATTGTGGATACTATTAGAGAAGGTGGACCTGGTCCTGTTGGTCCTCCTGGACCTCTGGGACCACCTAGTTCTCCTTTGGTGACCCTGGGACCCCCTGGTGAATGAGGTCCTCAAGGCCCTGTTGGTCAACAAGGCCCACCTGGGCCTGCAGGTCATGATGGTTTGCAAGGACCCCCCAGACTTCCTGGTCCCCCTGGCTCAATGCTTTCAATTCACAATTCTGAACCTTTGAGTCTACTAATATCAAGAGTGCAGGCGTTAGAAACCCAAATCTGAGCCATAGCTCAAGGATGTTTCTTATCTCTAAAAGGCCTTCTGACCAACCCAGATTATTATCTAACCAACTTATTGGATGGCGTTGATAATGCTCACTGTCTATGCGATGCTAACCAAACTATGCAAGAAACCCAGTTTGCATTGTTAACAGCTAGCATTGATCAGTTAACTTCTAAAATATGGAGTACTCGATATTAAGCAAGAAGAGATGCTCAATGCTATTTCTAACTTAAATTAAACGCCTGCAGATGACCATCTTACACAATGGGCTCAAAATTTACAGAATGACCTCAACCATTTAAGACAACAAGTTGACCAAATTTCCACTCCACCCATATCCCTGAGTCCAAACCCTCCAGAGCTGATTCTTTCATGGTATCAGGCATACATGTCTTGAGCAATGAACCCACCACTTTCAAACCTACCTTTTAGATAAGTTTGATCCAGGTGATAATATCATCATTATTTCTATTTGTCTATGATCTAGCAATGGATGGGGCGACAGATCATTAAAAAGTTCAGCATGTTACTTCTTGTCTAAGCCAGTTCACTCAAGAAATCATGGTTCCTCACCTTTAGGTTTGCAATATGTGGGCTCAAGTGAAAACTGCCCTTATTAAGGAATTCAGGAGTGATCAAATCTTATCTAACCAAAAACAAGCCTTTATGAGCATCCAAATCAAAATGAGGAGAGTCAATTTAAGATTTTGCTAAGAGATTCTATCATGAGGCCCAGACTTTTGATACTTTCAATCATATTACCATAGATGATGCCATTTTGGCTGTAATGAGTGCATTTTCTTCTCATACTCAGTTGCTACTACAATTAAAATCACTTAAAAGAAATTTCAGATCTATTCTTTGACATCAAAGAGGCGTTGATGGAGATTCCTAATGGTGTGGTACACCCAACCTCCACTAATAACCCTCGTTACTATATCCATGTGATGCCGCCTAGACCCCAAACCTAAACTCAAGAAAGATCCTTGCAACTATTGCTGTCTAGTGGGGCATATGGAAACTCAATGTTGGAAGAAACAAGCGGAATAATTATAAAAGAGGAGTCAGCATAGGGCATGAGGCTCCCTGTGCTGACCTACATCCTATGTCTCAATTGCAATCTTTTAACACTCATAAAGACTGTTATGTGATATCCATTCCTAGTGAACTTGATATCCCTGATGAATTAACCAACAAAGATACTATTTCTTCTTATGCTTCTGTTTCATCTTCTAATTCAATTTGACCATTTAGTCCCTCAGTATTTTCAATCTCACACTTTGGCACTGATGTGACCTGGGTTGTAAGTCATATTACACAAAAAAGTTTTAGCTATCATCAATATGGGATTGCCCATAAATGAGATCTCGTCCAGGCTTATGAAAAAAATCAAAATGGCGCTGGACTTAAATCATTCTCAAGACTATGGAACTGCTGGTCCTTCATACACTAAATCCATAGGAGCTTATTTTTCCCTTCCAATGCGCTTTGGAAAGTTGGCTGTTTTGGCCCCTGAAGTAGTGTTGGACAATAACTGCTATGACTTGCTTTTGGGAACCAAATTTCTCATTGATTTTGATGTGATATTTAGTCTTAAGGACAATTATCTTTCTTTAATTGGATACTGAGTACCTTTAATTTTACAAGATGTCCCTAATAGCAAAGGCAAACTCAAACGATGCGTTTGCTTATTGGAATATCCTACTTCTATCTCTCATCTTGAGTACCGAATTTTGGGACCTAGGGCTATTCATCCGCCTCCTTCAGCTTATGCCTCTGAATGATTGCCTTTATACTCTAACAATCCAATTACTCTTCCTCCAAAAGCTCAAGTTATAATTTATACTGGAGTAAAAGTATTTGTGCTGGCTAGTCATGTATTAGAGATTTTTGGTAACAGAAATCCATCTCATTTAAATTCCTTAACCTGCCCTGGTATCCTTGATCCCGCTTATAATGGGACTGTTCTAGTCTTACTAGCTAATCTCACCTATTGATCTATGCAATTGAATCAAAATAAATTGCTTATGTCCAGCCTACTCCTGTGAGTGAAATTTTATCTGTCTTGGGATGTGGGGATTTATATTATTTTTGGGTTAGAAGAACCACCTATCATTGCTAGAGTTGATGTAAAATTTGGAGTTTCATTCACTCTAGAACAATAGCATGAAGCCGAGGCTCTGGTTGAAGAGTATGCAGATATATTTGCTAAATACCTGGAGATTTTGGGCTAATTAAAGATGTGTAGCATCAGGTGAAAACTGGGGATACTCCCCCTATTTGAGCTTGGCCTTATTGAAAATCTAAAATCGAAGAGGCTCATGTCTCAGTGGAATTAGAACAACTCCTCGATGTAGGACTACTAACGCCTTCTCAAAGTCTATGGGCTTCCCCTCTACTACTCATCCAAAAAATATGGAGGTCATTGAGTGGTTATGGACTATCATCAGCTTAATGCTGTTACCCAAAAGGTTTTTTATCATCTACCTCACATTTATGATTCATTAAGACTATTGTCTGGGTCACAATTCTTCTTGGCCATGGACCTTGCTAGTGGCTATTGGCAAATTGACCTGGCTCCGGAAGACCATCAAAAATGCGCCTTAATCTCTAGTGAGGGGTTATTTGAGCCTACTCATATGTTTCAGGGGCTTTATAATGCCCCTGCTACTTTTCAAAGAGCCATGGATGGCTAATTTGGGGGTTTGAAACTTTCATGTGTTTTGGTTTATTTAGAAGATGTTACTATTTCTCTCGCACTTTTAACAAGCATTTGGCTCATTTAAAGGAAGTATTTGGTCAAATGAGCCACGCTTCACTTAAGCTAAATCCATCTAAGTGTGCTTTTTAAAACTGAGATGGAATTCTTAGGTCATAAAAAATAACCATGATGGGATTTTACCCTTATCTAATAAGATACAAGCTATTTCTGACATGCCTATTCCTAAAAGCTTATATGATATTCAAGCGTTTTTAGGGATAGTTATTTATAACTGACAATTCATACCCCATTTTGCTGAGATTTTGGAGCCTTTAGTTTAAGTATTGCACAAAGAAGTTCCTTTCTTATGGGAAGAATCGCAGCATCAAGCTTTCAATCTTTTGCGCCAAGCTTTAGTTAGTGCCCCATTTTGTCCATCCTGATCTTTCAAAACCCTTTATCTTATTTACCAATGCCAGTGATGTTGCTATTGGGGCCATTCTGGCCAAGCATGATTATAACCAGGTTGATCACCCATCACTTATGATAGTAAAACCCTTTTCAAGGTAGAACGCAATTATAGCGTTACCAAGAGGGTATGCCTTGCAGACCTATCTGCCATCAAGCATTTTCGCCCTTATTTCTATGGCAAACATTTTACTATCGTCATGGATCACACTTCCTTGAAATGGTTACAACAAATGAAGGATCCTGACGGGCGCTTAGCTAGATGAGCGTTAAAGCTCCAGAATTATGACTTTACAATTCAACAGTTC
Source organism: Massospora cicadina (assembly GCA_022478985.1). Classification (NCBI taxonomy): domain Eukaryota; kingdom Fungi; phylum Entomophthoromycota; class Entomophthoromycetes; order Entomophthorales; family Entomophthoraceae; genus Massospora; species Massospora cicadina. The sequence continues at coordinate 64,852 of JAKSZP010014489.1, forward strand.
ACTTGAGCTATACACCAAAATGATGATGGACTTTCTCAATTACCTGTACTAACTTTATTCACTGCTGAGGAGGATTGTATCTATGATCTTATTGGCAGACCTGAACTATGGTATTGTGAATCTAAGGATGTTATAACGAAGCTACAATCCTTAACTGAGAATACTTAAGTTAAGGAAGGTTACTTATATAAGAAGTTGGGATCTAAATGGATGCTTTTTATTTGGCCTTCTGAGAGGACTGATAGTACTATGGAGGCTCATCAAACTGTAGGGCATGGAGATGTTGCTAAGACTTTATAGTGGGTAAAAAATCATTGTTACTGGGATAACATGCTATAAACTGTGCACAATGTGTTGGAGACTTGTCTCACTTGCCAACATCAGCATGGTGGAAATCCAATTTACCAACACAAAATCGTGGGACCTTCTGAACCCTTTTCTACTATGGGTATCAATGTGGTGGGCCCTCTCCCTACTGCTACTTATGAACATCAGTATATTATGTTAGCTATTGACCATTTTAACAAATGGATTGAGGCTGTCTCTGTTTCCTTGGTCACCGCTAAGGCTAACGCATCCTTCTTTTTTAAGCAAGTTTTCACCCAGCATGGTAGCCCAAAAGTTTTATTATCTGATAATGGGACCAACTTTGTTTTTCAGGTGGTATCTGAGCTTACTAAATTAATGGGTAACTATCAGTCATTTATGACCCCTTACAATCCTTCCACTAATATTGCGGTCAAACAAGCAAATAGTACCCTTATAACCATTCTTCAAAAGATGGCCTCCAACAATCCTAGTAGATGTAATCTCTACTTACCTAGTGCGATATTAGCTTATAGGGTTAGCTACCATCATATAATTGGAATGTCTCCCTTCAAGGCTCTTTATGGTCGGGATCCTATTCTACCCTCAAGTGTACAATCTATACTTGATGCTGCAACTCCGCAAACTACTGATTTAGCTATGAGGAGACTAGCTGATGAAATCATCTGAGTACAAGACTAAGCCTCGAGCTCTCTTGCTGCTACAACCTTAAAATAGGGAACTAGAACCAATGCTAGTCAACTTAAATTACCCAAATATCAAATTGGGGATCTTGTACTCTTTTATCATCATTGGCCTGGAGAACGGATTCTTAAACTTGATACCTTATGGGCTGGTCCTTACCATATTATTTATCATCAAGGTATTGAATACTCAATTGCAGCTATTGATACTGGTACTGTTATCAATAGAGTTCATAGTATGTTTCTTCATAAGTATGTGCCCCCCTGTGCAAGATCTTGAAGGGGGAATTGTTGGGGATTCAACTGAAATGACCAAAAATAATCAAGATCGAGATTTGGTGTCTCAGTCTAATGAGATCATAAAAACCCCATTGGAGATATCTGATTCTTGTATAGACTGACAATCAACCCATCAGAGTTATTGGCCTCCTCTGAAGGATGAGGCTAAGCAATCCAAAGGGGCAAAACATCCCATAAGAAGGTTGATCTCATCTAATAAGAACCTTATTAGATCTTACCATCACAAGCATAGTAATAATAATCAGCAATATCAGTCATCTATTAGAAAGACCTTACCTCAGTTGAAACACAAAAATTCTCACAAAGACCTACCAAATCGACCCCTATAAATATCTCTCATTTCTAACTAATAAAATACAGCTATTTTTGTCTCTCAAAGCTCAATTTTGGTCTATTCATAGCAGAATTCTGTATTTCTGATTAGAATATATTATTGCAACGGAACTAATAACTTCGTTACACTTGTTTCTATCTGCTAAAGCCACAAAGCTAATAATTTATTAGCCTTCATAGCACCTAAATATCATAATTTCTATCAAAATTCTAATACCAACCTTTCTCATTGGTTGCCTCCCTTTTATAAACCCCTAATTAGTTTTACATTTTTCTTATGTTGACTTGGGTGAAACTGTGCATGGACCTCTTTAAGGAGGTCTTACATAACGTTAGCCAATTTATTTGCTTTAAAATTACAATGGCATCAGGGACACTTCTGTGTCACCCAGGTTCCCTCCAGACCAGGGCACCCGTGCACTCTAGCCCTGCTCTTAGCTTGGTTATGAACGCCCTTTTAAGGGCACAGCCAAGCTTTGCTGTTTGTTTGATCTCTATTTATGTTTACAGTGTTAACTCTAGCCCTATGTAACTTTAGCCCAAGCACCCTCTGTGGGGCTAAATTCCCTTTAATACTTATGATTAGCTCCATTGCATTAGTCCTGTGCTCAGTGCACCACCATGCTGGAAACTGGAGAGTTATAGATACTTTCCTGACAAAAATGGAAAACAATGCTAATGGAAATCATGGAAAATCATGGAATACCTTTAAGGGTGAACGCAATGAACACTATTCTGATGGGAGCTCAAATTGTAGATAACACAAGATTAATGATCAAACTCCCAGAATAGCTATATGAGGAAATTTTCAGCCCATGGAGAAAATCGAGGGTTGAGCCATGGTGGCGCCAAAAATTATATTGCCTGGTCACAGAGAGGTAAGTGTGCTCCTAGCCAATCTGGGAGAAAAACCAATGAAAATTGACTAGAATCAAATCATTGCAATCCTACATCTGATCCCAATGGCAGGACTTAATGGATTTCATAATATTGGGTCATTCTCCAAAATGGGATTGCTGGTGGAAAATGAAAAGAGTGTCAACTTTTTAGTGTATCATGAGAAGCTAGCCAATTTATATGAAAATCAGCAATATGATGTTTTCTAATTATTTAAAAAATATTGGGAGATATTTGCTCATAATGATCATGACTTAGGTTGTGCAAAAAACTTAATCCACAAAGTCAATACTGGGGAATACATGATGCTAAGGATGAGACCTGTCCATAGGTCAAGAGCTGCTGAAGCTGAGGTCAGCGACAAAATCAGCAAGTTAGTGGAGCTTGGACTCATCGTTTGTCATTGAGCCCATGGGAAAGTCTAATTCTTCTGGTGAAAAAGAAGGATGGATCGAATTGAGTAGTGATCAAATATTGCAATTAAATAAAATCACTAAGAAAGACTCCTATCCACTGCCACAAATCAACAATGTGCTCAATCGCCTGTGGGAGGCAAAATAATTTTCAGCTATGGACCTGATTTCAGGCTTTTGGCAAATTGATTTGCTAGAAGAAATTCAGGAAAAATGTGCGTTATTTACCATGCAAGGGTTGTATCAGCTTATCATTATGCCTCAAGGTTTATGCAACATGACACAACATATCAGCGGGCTATGGATTCAATACTTAGTGATTTGAAGTTATCCTGCGTGCTGATATACCTAGATGATATCAACGTCTTTAGCAGGACCTTCACTAATCACTTGGAGCATATGGAGGAAGTATTAAGCAGTTAGCAATAGCGTATTTGAAAATTAAGCCAAGAAAATACCATTCTTTCAAAAAAGAGCTCAGATACTTAGTGTTTGTCATAAACTCTGATGGATTACGGCTGTAACCAATGAGATAGAAGCTATCAAATGGTGTTGATCCCAAAAAGCGTTTAAATATTAAGTATCTTGATGAGGGCGGTTAGGTACTATAGCTGATTCATCAAAGATTTTGCTGTAATTGCAAGCCCTTATTCCACCTATTGAAGGATTTAAAAAAGGGATTTGTGTGGAACAATGAGGCCCAGAAGTCATTCAATAAGCTCAAAAACTATTTCATGAGCAGCCCAGTGTTATAATACCCAAATCTAAATAAGTAACTTATAATTCAAGCAGGTGCCTTGTTAACAGTGATTGAAGCTATTCTGAGTCAAGTGGGTGACAATGAGGGAAGAACATCCAGTAGCACACGTGAGCAGAACCCTGTTGCCAGCTGAAAGAAACTATACTGTAACAAAGCTAGAGTGTTTGGTGGTGATCCACGTCTTTAAATAATTTAAGTCTTTATACATGGATTGTACTTTTAAAATGTAACTGACCTCTCATCCCTGTGCTGGCTTCACAATCTGAAGGAACCAGAGGGCCAACTGGCAAGTTGGGCTTTATGCTGAAATCATATGACTTCAAAATTATCCATAGAGAAGGAGTGACGCATCATAATGCTGACGGACTGTTACAATTGCCAGTTGTTTAAGTCGTATATCATCAGGCTGATGAGTTATTTCAGCGGATGATCAAAGGAGATATTGGGATGAACCACAAGAAATTTGGAGGACGCTATAAAAAGTGATGTAGAATACTAAAATAGGAATGATAAATTATACAAACCAGTCAAGGGAAATTGGTTTTTATTTCCTAAACCGTTGACACATGTGGAAATCTTTATAGCCTCCCATAAGGTCGTCAGCCATGATGGACTAAAGAAGACTTTGTATCATATTTACTAGTTTTACTACTGGGAATCAGTCAACTATGATGTTGCAGACTATTTAGCCTGCTGTGTGGAATGCCAACTACACAAGCCGCACAAGGATGTCATAGGGTACAGGCTAGTATGCCCTGGTTTTATGTGGCACATGATGTCCATATATGTTATATACCGTTGAGTGTCAGCGCTGGAGGCATGAAGTACATAATTGTCACAGTAGACCATCTAATCAGATGGGTCAAAACGAAATCCCTGAGTAGAATGAATGCAATGAGTATGGAAAAGCTTATTGGACCAAGTGGTTTATCAGCACAGATGCCCTCAAGTTATCCTAAGTGACAATGGAGCCAATTTTATGTCTTACGTGATTCCCAGGCTAAACAAACTAATGGGAATATGAGGAATTGTGTCCGTCCAATTGCCCAGAAACAAATGGGATGGTGGAAAGAGTGAATGCAACTCTAGCCTCAACCTTAAAAAGGTTGTGGGGAAATCTTCCATTTGAGGAGCATATCTGAGTTGGGTCACATTTGTCTACAATATCATTTACCATTTTGCAATAGGAAAAACGCCATTTGAAGTTTTATATGGGCGAAGGGCCACAATGCCATAATATTGTATTCCGCCATTGAGCCATCTTTGGGGATGAGCTCTGAACAAATCTATCCCAGATTGCCAATTTCATGATTGAATTACAACGTTCAGCATTCAAAATGACAATAAAGAGGAAAATCAATGCAAAGAAAATGGATAACCATAATTGGTCTATGTTGAAAGTATACCATGTGGGTGATGGGGTAGCCTATTGTGATACACATGGGTTTTGGAAGAAAAACAATTTGAAGCCCTAAGGATGGTACCATTTGTCATTATTGCCAAGTCAGCAAATGATGCCTATATGATAAAGATATCAAAGATGGTTAAGTAGTTAATAGAGTCCATGCAAAATACTCAAAGTATTGGACTTAAAAAAAATAATGATATAAAAATATATAAAAAAGAAAAAAATGATGATGAAAATTTAAAAACTGCATAAAAATTTAAATTATAAATATATTAAAAAATCAATTTTTTTTTGTTATGGAAATGCATCTGGTGGTGTTCCCACTTACCAAGCGCAGAGGAAGGGGGAGATCATGATGGGAACATGTCCCAATTTTTGGCAGGATCAGGACGAGCTAAAACTGGATCTGCTAGAATATTCCCTATGAATAAGTTTTCAGGAGGACCAGCTTAGGTTGAAACTGGGTCTGCCATGAGTAGTCCTGAGGCGCTAGTACAGGAATCAGCAAAGCTAGCTGAGAAGATCCTGAGAACGATGAGGAGTCATTAGACCTATCCTAAGGTTAGTACAGGATGACTGATGAAGTCACTGGAACCCGTCCTGAGTTTAGTACAAGTTAAATGGTGAAGTGCCATTGGAGACCATTTTGGAGTTTGTACAAGTGGACCAGTTCATCTCTCAGCAAGGATGCCCAATATAGTACTGGTATGACAGTATGTCGTGGGAACCACGCTCAAGAGAGGTGGCAGGGGTAGCAATTAAGGAAGAGGAGTTTTGAAGCTGAGAATGGCATGAGAGCGTTGAGTGTGGACAGAGTCAAGCACCAATGAAGTCATAGAAATGTTCTAGCCAAACATGTCCATGACCTAAGGTGGCTTCCATCACCAATGGTTCTATCTTCCGCTGATTAATCTGGTCAAGTGGGGGTTATGTTGGAATTTCAGTTGGCCACATTATCCATCCCTTTGGCATATTAATTATTTCAAAGATTTTCATATCAAATCTGATATTTTGGCGATGATTGCTAACTAAAGTATTAGTCACATTTAATCAATGGAAGGGATTCAATAATTATTTTGATTAGTATTTTCCTCATGAATCATCCTCAACAATATTGAGCAGGGATTTGATGAGGGAGTAACACCTAATATTCAAATCATTATGAGGAATCATTCTGAATGAACAGTTGCGGAGTTTGTCAAATCTACCTAGGCTTTTTAACTCTTGTTTCAATGGTAGAAGCTTCATCAGCAACATGACCCAAATCAATTGATGTCCGGCTCCTGACACTAATATAATTAGCACTAAATATTGAGGATTATGTTACCTAAGAAAATCAAGGCAAAGATACCTGCCAGTATTTGGAAGCTAAAACTCAAGGGTCAAACCATCTGTGGAACAATTACTTAATCCCCAATGGGCAGCAGAAAATCTGTGCGCCAAGTGTACTATAGAAACTCCTAATAATTTCTATTAAAAGCAGATCTCAATTTGAATATAACTTAGTTGTTTATACAATAGGTTGTATAGCTTACTCTTGGGATAATAGTGCAAGTATTTAAAATCCTTAGGTTGTAATTATCAGATCTCCACTTGTCTATGCGTGAAGAGAATAGGGAAGAGTTCCCTACCAGTTCAAATTATCTTCAGGAGGAAGAAGCACCTGTTTAGCATTGGACTCTTTACACAAAGTGGCTTTTAGGGCAATCAACCTTAATAACAGTCTTCATACTATTATAGCCCCAGTTTATTTAATTCAGTTAATAAATGCATTTTAGCAAAAAAAATTTTGCAGTTAAATCAGGGAGCAGAATTGAGCTACAATCTAAGAAGCCCTGATTTTAACAAAGAGGCTCCAAAATGCCTCAAAAGTATTTGACTGGGAGTGCCATGTTATTACTGTTGATGCTGCACTCAAGTGGTAAAACAACACGTTTACCTCCTAAAGGGGAATTACCATGTGACTCTTTCAGTTCTTAGGCTTCAAATCCTCGCACTGGTGTAAATCAGTTCCTCCTGCAATGGCATTTAACTTTCTGAATGATGGTTGGTAAAAGAAAAAGAAGTCAAGTGGAACCCTTCCTGGAGTAGTTGCCATAAGTTACTATTAACTGGAGTGTGAATGGATTCAAACCAACAGAAAATAAAATATTGGATCCGCGCTAGTACCAGTATCAGAAGATAATTACTGTTCCATTTTTGGGTTAAGTAGAAACATCAATAAAACCATGAATGGATGCTCCTTCTTTAGGAAGAAATGGACCTTTTTAAAACCACACCTTTGGCCAAAGCAGCAGACTAAATGTGTAGGATTCACCCCCAAGGCTTCTATTCTTGAATTAAGCATGAGTTTCCCCAAGAAGAATATTTAATCAATGGGTTATAACCCCAGAACATGGATAGGAGTGGCTCAAAACATGTATCTAATTAGAAACAATTAGGGATGGAATACGGTCTTTACCTCTAAACCTCCCTTGAGACCCCTTATGCCTCCAAAAGCTTTACTCCACTAAAAGCCTTCCAATGGAGAAAGGCTGAAGTGCCGGTGGATATGGCGCACTTTTTTGCTAAGACTAGGTGGAATAGAAACACTATGAAAGACTGGTGTTGGATTTTATGATGTTGAGTGCTCCACTAATAGAAGCACTAAGTTGTGACCCTGGAACTGCATATAATGAATTGTTCTAAATTCTATCCATCCAAATCGTTAGGATAGAAAGACTTGGAGATCATTTCTAATTATGGCCTGCAAAATCTGTAAGTGGGACATTTGCATGAATCAATTACAGAACAAATTGAGCCAAGGAAGAGTCTTGATAAGTCAATCAGCTGAATACTAAAAAGCTTTTAAAAGCCCTGAACCCCAGTACAGATAAGAAATCATATAACTCTTTGACTGTTCACCATGAAGAGGAGTCATAAATTGCGCCAGGAGTCATATTACCCATATATTTTCACTTATAGGCAGGTTTATCAAGTACCAGGCATTAAAGTTATATCACATGGACGCTATCTGCATCCACCTCCAATTGGTCAAGTGGAGGAGCAGTCTAACCTTATTGTTACAATATCTAATGAGCTGGACATAATCATGTCCAGATGTGATTATATCCATTACCAGGTGACTGAACAAGGCTGTATTGATATCTTGATCCATGGCAAACTTGACCAGAAATGGTTTAAGGAGATTTGCATCAATTTAGAAATTCCTATCTGTGCATGGAACTGTCCCGTTATGCAAATTAAATAGCAATTGGGTAAACTTTATACAACTTACAGTCAGAGTGTGGCCCTAAATCAGTCCACAAGGTGATTCACAGTAGGGTATTTTACTATGGTGAGAAATAAGAATTATGATAATCCAGCAGTGATTATATTTCCAATTGTCTTCGCCCCTATACTTTAAAATCCTAGTACAATCTGACACCATAAATGAAGACAAATATATTTAATTTTATTGTTCATCCAGATCCTGGACCAATGATGCTTATTTTTATTGAACAGGAAGATGTAAAGCATGTCTGCCAATCGTACTACCAGATAGGGCACACAAATGCACTGTGCCATCACAAGAAGGATAAATTGCCCTAAATATGAGTATTGTTTTGTCATCAGGGTCACAAAGGTTAACTAAATACTTCCTCTGACCAAAAGTTAAAGAATGGCTTCTGTGAAACCTATTGGAGGTTTCATATGATGTGACATCAGCAAGAGCTGGATGTTGCTCACAAAGAAGCATGGGCACAAAAAACGGCAAAGTTCTAAAGGCAGATTATGAACCTTTTATGAATCCTAGCCTGGGTTTATATAATGTACAAGGGTAAAAGCCCTGAGTCTAACCAACCCCATCCAATCCAGGTGGAATAGTCCAATGAAGAGGAGAAATGCTGACATAAGGTAGGGACAAAAAGGCCGCCTAAGACAGGCTGTAAGGCAAAGGCCGCCAAAAATTGGAACCCTGTCAGGCGAACAGCAAGTAAGAATTAGACTGGCCTGCCAGCCCAAATGCCAGAGCATTCAAACAGCAAACCAGAATTCCCGGAGCACTTCTGTTGATATGACGAATATGGAACCAGAAAGGAGTTCCACCAATATCTGCCAGTGAGCCAGAATTTCATATAGGCACAAAATAAAGTACCAGATGCACATGGCCATTAACCCTGAGGGGTACAAGAATGTGGCTGATAAGGCGGCTTAATTTTTAACATATAAAAACTAATTTTTGGGAAAGATTTTTAATAGGAATTTAGGAAAGAAAAATCAACCAACAATTTTCTCAGTGTGATGCGACTGATTAAATAGTAGTTGATTTGGGGAAACCAAGCTGGGATTGGATCCCACAAATTCAGCCTAACTGGCGAATTATTTGGGAATGGGAGGGTTTGTTCCTTGGGAACCAACATTGCAAAATTTGGCGGTGAGCCAAGTTGCTGCCAGTTTGACCTTGAATGTCCAAACCAAGGCTCTACTACATTTCTGATGGTTGGTGCAATAGTGTTTAGCCTGACAAGTGGCAGGAATACCCCGAGGCCACCCCACATAGAGGTGGGCCCATTTGGTTGGAAATGGGTTCAGGACAGCCAACCCGCCCATGCTTGGTCTCTGGGAAGTTTTTTCAGTCAGTAGCATTTCATCAGGTGCAATGCCCAATTTGCCAGCGGGGAGCTTCAAACCCTTGTCAATGGTGTCTGATGCTGTTACCTGCCCATTGGGGATGATCCCTGACAATTTTGGGAGGGGGGTGATTTTTTTGATCATCATGTTAACTGAATCACATTGTTGGGCATTCCAGCCAATAGCTCAGTCTTCATACCATTTTGACCATTTAAAATCTGAGCATCAGGCTGATTGCCACTCAAATTGGTTATGATCAATTTCATTTTGGCGATCTTAGCACAGATTTCACTGATTCCTCAAAGCAATTCTGCTGAGGAGAGTTTGGGTATTGGGAGTGGTATCTGAAGTGGGAGGGCTGTTACCCAGCGCTCATCTACCACATGAACGAGATCGCCTTGAGTAATGAGGGGTACAGCCATCCTCTTTGGTTTTCTTCTTACTTGGAAATGGAAAAATGGCCCGATCAACTGCCAGGGGACGTTCCCAGGACTTACACACCCACCGCCAAGAAACACTCCACTAGTAATTCAAACTAACTGATTGTCAGTACTAAAGGTACCAAATCCCATCCCACTAATACCAATACCAACGCTAAAGGTCAGATGATGACGTCTGTAGATTCCGTCATTTGCAAACCCTCTCTAAAACCAAAGTCCCGTTTTGTACTGGATATGAGTACCATCTCAATTGACAAAGAGAAAGAGATAACAATAGTTTACCTGGTGCACACAATGGCCATAAAAAAGATCTTGGTATAAAAATCTCCCTTGCCTCACAACTTTAACCCCTAACTGACTTCACAACTACCCCTGATAAAAAACAAAATCCATTTGCAACACAATCAATGATCCTGATAAGCCTTATACCCATGGTTCAGGCAACTAAAATTATCACTTTTGCTACAATCGCTAAGAAGATGGCTATCATGCACACAATGGTTACTAAAACGCATCTAAAGACTAGTGTCTATATATTTATTTTTATTTTTATTTAACTCAGGCCTATAGCCAGCGAAAATGGTCTCAAGCTCAAACTATACCCCAAGCATCACACATGGTCTCTCAAGATAAAATGTCAGACACTATGGATGGACCACGTTGTGATAATCACCTAAAAAGAACATTGACCTGGAATTTATATTAGGATAACATTTCAGAAAAAATTTAGCGAATGTGCCAACAACAAGAGTATCAGTTAAAGCATCCAAGCGATAGTAGTGTATTAATCATCAAAACCCTATTAGACTGATGTTGGGATTTTAAGATGCTTATATCTCCAGCACAATAAATTATAATGTATTATATGTTGGATCCGCTGGGGACGATTTTTAAAAAGAGCACATAGTAAATGTAGCAATTATTATTAATTTGATAACTATTTTTGGTTAAAATCTTAAAAGGGTATTAACAATTTGCCAAAATTTTTGTCAGATTAATAATGTTCCATTGGGAATGATTCCAACAATGTTTGCAAGTTTTTTGATTATTAGTTTAAATATTACTAATAATATTCTTGAGCAGCTCATTTGCTGTTAGTCACCAGTTGATTAAGGTTTATCAGCAGTTGCTAAAGCATTTGTAACGCTTTTATTGGTAGCAACTTGTGGTTTAGCTTAAAAAGGCAATGAGACCGTTAATAATGAATAAAAGGTCTCATTACCTAAGCAAGTTGTTAGCTTATTAAGGTTGATACGTTGAGGTTGAGTAAAGGCCTTAGGGGCACGCTCTTTAAATATTTAACTCAGGAGGGGTCATGACCTAGTTAGTGGTGAAATTGGACTAGGTGGATGAAGTAATCATTGTTTCAAATGGATCATAAGGGTTAGTTTTTTCCAACGATGGATGCCAGAAACATTGGGGCGTCAATGGAAGAATTGTGCGCCAAATTTGCCTATATAAATCTTTTAACCTTAAAAAAAGTAGTACAGACCTCTTTGGAAAAACATTTTAGATAGCTGTACAATTTCTATTGTGCTCTTGAGATTCAAGTGGAAGAGATAGTCTTCTCCTATCTATTTTTCTTATGCCAACTCTTGGTATTAGAGTTAAAGAGATACCTTTCCCTTGTCCAAGTTGTTCTATATTACTACTTTAGAATAATTGAAGGATCAGTCCTTTGTCTAGAAGTTCCTTTCAGTTATCTGAAGAAAGAGCGTCAGCATCTTTCTATAAGTATAGACACACTCATATTGGTTGTGAAGAACTTTACTAGGATAATTGTATTCATACAATTATCACCTATTCAATATTATCTTAAATCAACAATTTATTTATTACACAACTTGACACTTGTTCTGTATGTCAAAAAATACATTTTGTGCTCATTACATGGTAGTTATGTTTTCAGGTTAAAAGTTACATTAGAAATTATCAGCAGAATGTTGTACATGAACAAACTTTGGAAGTTGTGGACAGAAATAGAAATGTAGAACAAAAATGTTGACCTTGGCGTCTCAAATCTAATCGAATTACCTTGGATACACAAGTGACTACAACTGTGAAAAAGATAGAACAAGTCTCATAGGTCAACAATGATCTTTATGGGAAAGTCACCTCCTTGGAGTGGAAGGAGACTGAGGTAATTAAAGAGTTACTTTTCCAGAAGACTATAAGAGAAGCGGATATAGAACAATTCCACCAGATTCAGAATGATGTAGCGCAAATCCTAAAGCCTTTCATGAACTCAATAGCCCAAGTGCAATTTCTCCCATATGTAGGCGGATGGAGCTGAAAACGAGTTGGATGAAAGCTCCGCTGGGAAAGTACAGCCCAAGATAAATATGCCTAGAGCTTTTGCTAAATTTTTTGGAGATGACCCCTGAGAATCCCCCATTGTTAGTAGAGTTACTGGGCATGTACCTTCTGCTACAGTGGGACATAGAACCTTGAAATATACCAAGATTGCCTATCTTCCACTAGGATAACGCTCTGATGGGTTTCCATCTATTTTAACTGACGATGTTTGGATACAGTGACCACTAGAAAACAGTAGCAGTTATGGACTGCTTAGATACAGATTGCCAAAATATTGTGTTGCCCTAATTGAATGGGGATAATTAGATGTACAACAATATCAAAGAGGCAAACATAAACTAGTTTGGCATCCCTGAGTGGATTGCTAGCTGCAAATAGGAGTTCATTTAGAATCCAATTCAATATGGAGAAATTCTTAGGCACTTTAACCACCCTGATTTACCAGGAAGCACAAATCCTGGAGGGCGCAAAAGTTCTTTTGGATTTTGATTCACGTATTACAATGCAGATGGCACTTTGACCCTACAGAGATTTGCACTACTCCATGTTTTTAGCGCTTGCAAACCAAACTTTCTACATAACAAATGGGGGATTACCTCAAGATGTTAGGATCAAAATTTTGAAGCGTCTTACCAACCCTTACTGTCCATTACCGCTAAAAAAGGATCAGAATATGTTGAAATTTGCTGAGTCCAATAAGAAATTACAAAATAAGCTATAACCAGAAATAGACCTTAAGGGCCAAATTGGTAGATAAATCTCAAAACTGGTGTCACAGATGTGGAAAACCTGGACATTTAGTCACTCAATTAGAGCAAGAAGTCTAAAAAACAAGTAATTCTGGTTCAGACTAAAGAGAAGGAAGCTGGGAAGGATTTGAGTAAAGAACTGGAAGTCTAGATTGAAACAATATAGCATTGCAATCAATTATGTTCCCCCTGACATATTGCAAGATAAACTAAATATTTCTGATTCATTTGCAGATGAAGATACGCCTGATCTGCTCTATCAGGTTGTTAATTTGGATCTAAAGTGTGATTAACAGAGCAAAGGCAAAGAGTATTAACCCAGAAATTGTAAAAGAGATCACTCAGCCTTATGTTCTTCAATTAGCAGAAAAGATCATAACTGCGCAAAGATGCCAATGATTTGCTAAGACAAAGCTTGATGATGTGAAAGTCTTTCACCCTATTAGCACAATCAAGGAATTCTTCCCTGATTTATCCATGCAATTAATTCATACTCTAGATTCAGCAAATGATGTAATGACTCAACCAGTAGCCACCTTATTATAATACTCTGAGTGTACATATGCAGATACTATAGTCAATTAAGTAAAACTATGGGCATTATTTGACAGTTGGGCGCCATTTAATAATGTTTTGACCATGTTGGTGAATCAAAATAAGTTTTTCCCAATTTTAAACACTGAAAGGAATATGAAACCGCTGGAGTGGATACTACAACATCTTGTGGGGCATACAGTGCACTTCCTCTTTAGTTTTGATCACTGGTTGTATCAGTTCTCCCCATAGTTTTGGCAAATCAGTATTATGAATCCTCATTGGAACACAATTCCTGAAAAAATATTGTAAAATGAGATTTTGATGATAATACGTTAACATTTTTGTACCAAACATTGCCTTTGATATACCAGTGGAAAGGAAAAATTTTACTTACAAAGAAGATTAAATTTATAATTTTAACTAGCCAATTTACCCGTGCTTCGCTATAGTGTCTATAAAAAATTTCAGATTTTTCAATTTATTAATTTAGATTTTATATTATAGATAAACAAAACCACTTAACCAAATCTAATTGCTCAATCGAATCAACCAAATTCCACCAACCACTCAGGTTACCTAGCTAAACTTATTAAAACAACCAATAACTAATCACCCCTCAAAGCTAAACTCTGTCCTAGAGATTTGACCAAAAGCCATTAACCACTTGGCCAAACAAAATAAACCTATCGATTCAATCAAGTAACACCAAACTTCTACCCTAAACATCTCTTTATACTTAAAATCATTGAGTATGTGATATAACTTTCAAACTACTAAATCAACTTCTTAACTTGCCAAAAGTCTTTATTAATAAGAGGAACCAAAACAAGCAGTTTTCTTAAAATATATAAACCTAACATCCAGATACCTGTGCTTTGCTACGGTATTTAGTTTATCAGATGATAAGCTAACATTTTAGCTTATAGGCTGTGCCAGCATTACTCTCAAGCCACTCAACTAACAGTTTCGCTGTTGCCCTCATGGCTGGTGAGCTGATTATCCTAAATCTACTTAAAACCCTATACTGATTTTTATTTAGTTTCCAGGTGAGCAATTTGGTGAATTATTAGATAATAATATTTGCCAATTCTCACCCACTCATCCAAATAGATTGAACCCATCAGGCTCAATAATTTCAGATTTGATCTTATTTGCCAATTCTCACCCACTCACCCAAATAAATTAAACTTATCAGACTTGATTAGCTTCAGGTGATCAGTTTGGCGAATATCTATTTAACAAAACACATTCACTGAAGTACTCATTAACTGACTCACTGGAGACTGACATCTGAAACCTTCGAATCTGATAAATTCAATCTAGTTTTGGGTGAGTGGGCGAGAATTGGCAAATCTTATTAAATCTGGAACTATTGAGCCTGATGGGTTCAATCTATTTGGGCAGGTGGGTGAAGATTGACATATCATTGAATAATTCACTAAATTGCTCACCTAAAGCTATCGAGTCAGATAAGTTTAATCTATTTGGGTGAGTGGGTGAGAATTGGCAAATAAGATCGAATCTGAAACTATCAAGTATGTTAGGTTCAATCTATTTAAGTGAGTTAGTGAGATTTAGCGAATATTATTTAATAATTCACCAAATTACTCACCTGAAACTCAACAAAAATCAGTACTAGAGTTTAAGTAGATAAGTGTCTGAAATAGAGCTTGTAAGATTTAATTACAGACAGACAGAATTAACAGTGATTTTAAGAAAAGTGTATAAAAAATGACCACTAAGCACAGTGCCAGCTTGGCCAGGTCAACTAGGGTTTTTGTTACTGATTTTCTCATTTTCTCTTTGTTGGAAAAGATCACCATAGAATTGCTAACCTCGCACTTGATCATTTTGGGGTCTGTTGGTACTCCCCCTTCTGCTGTCTCCACTTCCCATACCATAGCCTTAGTTCTAATTTCCTTGAGGTGCTTCAGGCCCTCTTTGGTCATCATCCCCGCTAGGCTCTGATATCAGTAAGTTGCATTGGTCTGTCACTCTGAGTCTTGCTTCATCATTATGGCCCTATACTTTTTGTGTGTTGTTCAGTACTCGCTCCACCAGTCCACTCTGTCCCGCTGAGTGAGCCTCAGCCTTTCTAACTTGGACTTCAGCTGCTTCACGGTGGCAGTTCACTTGTAGGAGGTTGCTTTTTCAAACTTCATACTATCATGCTTCATTTTCACTTTGATCCAGGTCCATCGTTCTAGCAGGTTCAACTCTGGGCAGTTGTCCAGATATGCTACCAGTTGGTCCAGTCCAGCATCAAACTTTTGGCGCCATTCCCCATCCTTCAGCATGGCTGGTGCCAGTTGCCACTCGCGGTTCCTTGGAGGTTCATCAAGGTCAATAACCACGCAGATGACCATGTAATCACTTTCAGCATTTATGCTAACCTTGCTGTTGGATGTCATTGGCTTGAGATCCAATGACACTAGGATGTAGTCTAAACATGATCCCAACAGTGGGGATCCAGCAGCGTCATATGACCGCCACATTAAGTTGGCTGGGTCATCGTCCTCTTCATCAATTGTTAGGCACATCCCTGATTTGACTAGGTAATCAAGAATCTTGTTGGCTTTTCTGTTGGGATGTTCTCTTGTCAGGAATGTATCATGGCTCACATTCATCCACATTTCAGGTCTCCTGATATTACGGTCATTGCTTCAGATGCACTTCCACTAAGAATTCCCAAAAAATATGGTTTTCGTGGAGCTTTGGTGAGACGTAGACTGCTACCGCTCATATGCTCTTACCAGTTTCTCTGTTTGTAGCCATCGCTATCAAGATCCTTCCAGTGTGAGTTTCTTCCCAAGAATTCCAGGTCTATTTTCTTGTCCATTGTGACGATTGCCGCATGGTCTGTCCAGAGGGCTTGGTAGCCTATTTGGCAGGACCATGGGTGGTTTTTTCATCGCAGTTAGAGCTTGGCACCATTTCCTTTTGGTTACCAGCTTGTGTTTCTGAAATTAAAATTGGGTCAATATTATTATTATTTTTTAAATGGTGCATCTCCCTCCTCCTTGTTTGTATGCTCACCATCCCCTGAGCATTTGTGGTCATTATTTTCATTTCCAGCTGCCTGACCCAGGGTATGAGGTTTAGCATTGTCTGGGTTGTGGATTGAATCACATACTGAGATCTGGTTGGTAGATGATGGTGACATTGATGGTTGGCGGGGTGTATTATTTGGTTTTTGGAGTTGGTTGGTTGGGACTGGGATTATATTCCTGGGCATCCTGTGTACTGGGAATTTGGTTGCCATCCCCATCTCCATGTCGATGGATAATGGAGATGGTTTTATGATTGGGTCCAGGTGCCCCTTGTCCCCTGCTGGCAGAGCAGCAGATTCCCCCTCATCCGTCATTTGGATTCTCACCCCTTCATTCGATTTAGCAGCAGAACTTGATTTTTTAGTTGGTGATTGTCCAGCTGATCTTTGTTGATTTCATCACACCTGCTGATTTTTCACCGGTCACCTCAGGTTTATTTGCTGTGACTTCCAATTTGATTTAGTATTTGCTTTCAGCTTGTCAGGCTTCAATTTCAATTTGCTGGCTTTCTGCATCTGGCCTTGCTTGGGGGACTTCTTTGGGTTCGCCTTCTGCCATCTTTCCTCCTTGTGGACCATCCATTTCGCTTGGGTTGGACGCTGCTCTGATGGTCCAGGGTCAGTTCCCTCATCCATTGCGTAAAATTTTTGGGGTTCAGATTTATAAATGGTTTGTCATCCACTTCAGGTCACTTTGCTGCTTCTTGTTCTTATGCTTCTCTATATGCCAGGTCCAATTCTTGTTGTTGGCGTTTCATGTCCGCTACCTCCATTAGGTTGCGCGGGATCCATTCTCTGGCTTTTGGGCGGAGGAAAGTCTTGGTACCAACCTTGGTGATCCCCCAATGGGGTTGTATTCATATTCCTGTGTAGTTTTACCTTTACAGTGGTGGCATTAAGCCATTGTGTGGCCAGTCTAATAACAGAATTGGCACACTTGTTTGGCATTCTCCTGTTTGATGTATACTACCCTGTTGAGGCCGGGCAGGCGGATGAATCAGGGTAAAGCAAATTTGTTTGACTTCATCCAGGGTGCCAGTTCGTACAGCGCTTCCACTGTCCAGGGGTGGAGGCACTTCGCAATGTAATTTCCACTGGCGCGCTAAAATTCTCATACTTCTATATAGTATGACAATCTGGTCCGGATTGCTTTGTGCACCCACTCCTGTTTGTGATCAGTGGGGAGATTCTGGAAGGTTACCCACCTTGCGGTTTGGTTGGCATATCTGGTCAGCTCCATTTGCAGATAAATCCCCTTATATTTGATGCTGATTTCAAGGAATTTCTTGCGGTCCAATTCTCCTGGAATCGCTATATCTATATAGCCTTGTTTGGGTACCCAATGGTGATCGAATTCCCCTCCAGCTAGGCCTTCATTGAGTTCCTGATAAATTGACATTATCAGGTCGGACCATTCCTCCTCCACTAGCTGCAGGTGGATTCAGATAGCATCCTTTAGGTACAATTTTGGTGTCTGGCAGTCTGTAAAGACTCCGCTGATCAACTGATGGATGCACTCAATGTGGATCCCTGCTCCATTCCAGGTGTTGTCTTCAGTATGCGCTGCCACTGCGCTGTAGGATTTGGTTTTTGCACATGATTTGGGTACTTTGGTGGGGGTCTTCCCCTTCAAAATCCAGCTTACCAATTCATTGAGGTTGAACCCCAGTTGAGGAATGCTTCAATCTGGTGAATACTGATACCTTAGCAGATTTTTTAGCCATTTGTGCTCTGATCTTGAGGCTCTGTCACTCTAGGGCATCCGTCAGTGAGAACCCCAGTTGGTACCACTTGAGGGCAGATTCTGGGCCACACATTAAGTGGAGGTTTTTGAAGGACCTCCAGCATAACTGAGCTATGCTGGCACCAGTCCCTTACTGTGACACTATTCCAGCCCCCATATGTAAATATTCATGCCATGGCTGCTGGGACTCCCACTTCACTCCATTGGAACGCTTCAGAGGGAGTGAAACCTTCGGCAGCATATGGGGCCGCTAGCATCAGTTCTGGAAAGAATTGCTTCCAATCCCAGATGGTTTTGATGCGGATCCCCGCTTTGAGACATTCTTGGCCTAAGTCTGGGGTCATGACCTCTTTCATTGCCGTTGCTGCCTGTGGTGAAATCTCATGTTCCATCCATGGCTGGGCTGATTCAGGGGTGAACCCTGATGCATCCCAGTCTGAAACTTTGGTGATTGTTGCAGCATTGCACCAGATTTTCCACTTTTTGATTGGGAATGGTCAGCCTTTAAGGGTTTCATGAATCAGTTTAGTCACCCCCAACTCCGCCCATTCGCGCACTAGGTCCATACTGGCCCCCGCTCAGAAACAGTATTTCATCTCCATTGGTGTGAATCCCCTTGGCGGACCAGTTGATGGCCTCTTCTGGCGACCAATCCCAGAAAGGTCCCCACTCTACCACTTTTTCCTTTGTCCAGACCGCTTTCATCAGGTCTGATGCAGTGGTTGGTAAAATTTGGGTGTAAAACCAGTGTATGGCCTTGGTGGCCTTGAACCTGGCCATAATCCATGGTAGTGCCTCCTCTGGGGAGAGCGTGGTATTATACCATTTCAGTGCCATGTCCACTGGAATGGTGTGTTGGGCCCATTTGAGGGCAGTTGAGGCATTTGGGAATTGTTTCTCATAATCAGATAATTCTGTTGGGTTGAGGCCTGAGCTCCTGATGGCTTGGTCATATCGTGCTGTAATGCCTGCCTTGTTATACTCCATTGCATTTAAAATGTTGATGTCAGTTTCCATTAAGGCCTTTGCATCTGCCAGTTTTAAATATTTGCAGATTGTGGCCTCAATCACCTTGTTCTCCACAAGGATTTTCATCCATTCCAGGGCGTCTTCAGTCTGAACTCATGATGCTTTGAATAGTACTGTCATGTCAATTGAGATTTGGGTATTGTGCCAGCATTTAGCTGCTCCGGCGGGAAACTTGTGGTCTCACCACATAGCCATGATGGCTGGTTTGATACCTTTGGAGACCCAATGAGTCGCTGTAGAGTATGGGAACTGGAAGGCTTCCAATTGTTTGACTTTGTGGGCAGACACGCCTTGACGCGTTAACATGTCTGACTGAATCAGGGTATATTTCACCGGGGCCCTGGCTACCAACTTGACCACTGTTGGTGTTTTGTCCCCTTCTGGTAGTACTTTTAGTTTTTTTTTGCCAAATTTTCTCAAGTGTCCAATCCCTCAGATTTGGTCCCCAATATAGCTTCACCCCCATCAAAAGGGCCTGATGGTTCTTATTGGTTTGGCGATTGGCTCTGAGCTAATCTAATCCCCTCTGACAGAGTAAAATTGTCAGGGTTTGTTCCCAATTGTCCATTAGGGATCAGCCAACAATTCTTGGTTGAGCTAGACCCCCCGTCAGCATAAATTTGTCAGGGATTGCACCTGATGGTGTATTGGGGATCACACCTGACGATTTTCTCATGTCACTGAATCAATTTTGGTTTGGGACTGTTCAGCCCCCAACTGGGCCTTGTCAGAAATGGTGCCTAACTTCTTCTTCACTTGAATACTCTGAGTAGATTCAGTAAGTTTCTCCATGTTGGCAGAAAACTTTTTATGGCGTTGCTCTGTTGGTTTGAGCTGCTAATTTTTGTCAATCAAATCTGAGTCAGTTTTGGATCCAACCAATACTTCATCTAGGTTTTTTGTTATTTCTACAAAAATTTCTCACTCTGCGAGGCCCCAATCCCCCTACTGGTTGAGGTTCAGTGGGGAATATTCCTGACACCGCTGTTCTTGGCATCAGGCCTTGCTCCCCGAAGGTTTCACTTGTCATCTGGTTGTTGGCAGTCACTGATCCTAGGGCTTTGACCCCATTATCCACACTAGTCGCAAGGGCATCATGACCCTTTTATGCGTTCACATGTTTTGTTGTCATTTGTGTCACCAAATCATTACTCAACGTACATGTGTTGTATTGCCCTTCCCCATTATTATTCAAGTGGGGGCTTGGGTCAGCGGGAAGTTTGTCAGATGGTACATCCATCTTAGCATCCTTTGTATAATTATTGTTATTTAATATTGGCGCAGGCAAGTTGTCTGTTTCTATGTTCTGCGCACAGATGGGCGGATTGACTTCCATATGCTTGATTGGTTGGCCGTGGCTTACTGCTCTATAATTGCAGTGTGCACTGGCAGTTGGTTGCTCTTTTAGTTATTGTTCAGTTCACTTTATGGTTTAAAAAGTGTTGGTTGCAAGAGAAAAAAAGCTGAGCTGATTATGCTAGAGGAGTTATTTTTAAATCAATTGGACTTTTGAATCAAAGTTTTGATTTTATATAAACTTGTTAAATACTCAAATGACCACTAACCACTTAACAAAACCATTTAGGATATCAAATCAGCTGAATATCAAACTGCTCAGCTATAACAATATAGCAAATACCATTAAAGTATATATAGGATTTTCACTTGTTACATATAAAACTTTTTATTTTACTATTAAAATAATATTTTTAGAATTCAAAACCTTTTCAGGCATGCACACAACAACTCACCAAAGTTTCATCACAATTGGATGAATGGTATAGGAATGCATTTTGGACATACATACAGTTAGACAGACATTCATTTAGATATGTATATATTTACAATGGCGGCATACATCCCATCCAATACAAGTTGTTTAGTAAAGTCAGGGAAATGCCAATTCAGATTCTTGAGAATTGTGGGAAGCTTTTGAGGGTAAAACAATGACTATTATTCCGCTGGTAACGCAAATAATAGTTAGTACATGGTTAACTCTGAAAATCTCGTAACAAGTATATGGAGAAGTCGTTGCCCATGGAAAACTGAGATTGGAGCCTTGGTTAATATAGAGATTATAATGCCAGGACACAAAAAATTGAGTTCTACCTGGCCTATCTGAGAGAAAACTGATGAAGGGGTTTAAAACCAAATTATTGCATTTGCTCATCTAACTCTGACCACTGAAATGAGAGATTATAGGATTTTGAGATGCTATCAGAAATGGAATTATTGGCGGATCTTTCCAAAAAATTACTGGTTGATTGAGAGCAATTATATGAGTTATCAGATCATTATCAGGAGGAAGTGCTAAATTATATAAAAGAATATTGGGCGATATTTTCTAGGATGATCATGACCTAGGATTCTCTAAAATGTGATTATAAGGTTGATAGTGTGGATACCCGCTGATAAAAATATTATCAGACCCAATATTTTCAAGGCTGATGAAGCAGTAGTCAGTGAAGGATTTAGTAAACTGATTAAGCATGAGCTTCTCATACCTTTTTTGAATTTATGGGCGAATACAATCCTTATTGTGAAGAAAATAGACATATCATATTAGATGGTGATCAATTACTGCCAGCTTGATAAAATTACCAAGAAGGATTTATATCCATTACCATGGATAGACAACGCTCTTGATCATTTAAGGGAAGCCAAATTCTTTTCAGCAATGTTTTTTATCTTATGGTATTAGCAGATAGACTTTCTAAAAGAAGACCAGGAGAAGTGTGCAATATTCACCACACAAGGGTTATATTAGCTGACAAGGATGCCCCAGGAATTATGTAACATGCCATATACCTTCCAATAGGCGATGTTCTTCTTAAGTGATTTGAAGTTGTCCAGCTTTTTAGTGTAGTTGGATAATATCAAAATTTTTGTAAGGCGTTCACCAATTGATTGTAACACTTGGAGGAAGTGTTTAAAATTCTAGCATCAGCTAATTTATATATCAAGCTGAGGAAATGCCATTTCTTCAAGAAAGAGCTTGAATAATTGGGCTTGTGATAAACTCCAGTAAATTACAATCTCAAATTTAGAAAATAATGGTCATTGAATGGTTGTTTACCCTATAGAGTGTTCAGGATATACAAGTCTTTCTTGAGATGGCTGGCTACTATCACCAAACTTATCAACCATCTGTCAGAATTGGTGAACCATTTATCCACCTATTGAAAGATCCAAAAAAAGGATTTGTATAAAAATGAGGAGGCTTAACAATGGTTCATTGTGCTTTGAAGATATCTGATAACTAGTCTTATTCTAAATACTGATGGGATTTCAGCATGCCCATATCATTCAGCCCAATCATATTGTAGCACAATCTGCTTTTCCCACTGGGTGACTTACCTAAGTGGATGTTAATTACCATAAAAGATAATAACTATTGTTGGTTGTAATTCCTACTAGATTATTAACTATTTTGTGGGGAATCAATTCTTCCATATTACTAATGTTTTGTTAGGAAGGATCCCTGACAAAGTATTTACATATGGTTTAATTGTCAATTTAGTTATTGATAATTTTATATATTGTATTAGTTGATCAGAGTTTGTCGCTGATCAATTAAGGGATTTATGATTAGTTGCTGAGGCGTTGGCAATGCCTCTGGTAACGACTCATATGTTAACCTTTTAAATAATGCAACCTTATATTAATGGGTAAAAGGTCTTATCACCCAATCAGTTTGTAAGCCTATTAAGGGTAATCAACTAAGGTTAACAATTACTTTGGGACACGTTCTTCAATTCACCCGTAGGTGGTCATATCTCTAGTTGACGGCAAAATTGACTAGACAGATGAGGAAAATCATTGTTGGGCGCAACTTTATAGGGCTAATCCAATGTCAATGACTGCCGTTTCCTATTAGACGCCAATGGAAGAGTTGGGCGCTGAATCCTTATAAATTCTCTTATTTTTAAATAAATAAAATAGATAATCAGATACTTAGGTACTTAAATTTAAAATACTCAGATACTTGAATAATTGGCCTTCTATACATATGTATCTATTACTCTAGGGATAGAGTTGGAGTATCAAATATTCTTTGGCTAGATAGTGCTTGTAAAGTTCTCCACGGCTCCTGCAAGAAAAGAGGAAGGAAGAAGTTCCCTTTAAAAACTGCTGAACCTACTGATAGTAGGTTAATTTTTAGTGAAAGGAAGAAGTTCCTTTGGACCAGACGTTGCTAACTCCAGAAGAGTTAAGAGAATAGGGGTCCCTCGTTGTTAGTAGAATTTATCAGAGCCTTCATGTTGGGTTTAAGGAAGGTGCTGGTACCTGCTTTAAGTAAAAACCTGAGCATAAGAGATACATTTTATTTGTGAAAATTCAGTTAAATACTAGTCTTCATACTAGTATCACCTACCCACACATATTATCAAGTTAAATGTCAAAAGTTATAGGTTTCACACATCAGAACCTTTGCAGTAGACTTAATTTACAAGGATTAACCCCAGATGAAAGGTTACATTTGGTGCTCACTACAGGTGGTAGTTAAGTACCCTAGCTCAGAAGTTTACAAGTACCTAAATTCTATTCAGGCGTTTTCAGACGGATGCCACATTATTGGCAATCTGAACTGTTTTAAGTCACGTTGACAATAGAGAAGAGCATCATATGATGTATTTGAGTTAGACATTGACACCAGCAGAAAGCACTACATTATGACGGAGTGCAAATACCTTTTTTCAACTAGAAAATAATTTAAGTTTATATTCACAGGATGCACTTCAAAATTGTGACTAAACACTCATTTCTATGTGGTTGCATGATCTTAAAGAACCAGAATGGTGACTGGCTCTATGGCCAGGAAGCTGAAATCCTACAATTTTGGGTTTATACAAAGAGTGGGAGCAGCCCATCAGACGCTGATGGATTATCAAGATTGCCTGCCGTTCAATTTGTGTATTATCATTTGGATGAACTATTCCAAAAGATGATTGAAGGAATTATTGAGGATGAACCCCTGGATATTCAAGCGTGCTAAGAAAGTGATGTAAAAGCTCAAATGAAGAATGGACCCCATATAATTAATTGACAGAAAGTGATAATTGTTTCCTATACCGTTGGAACGCTCAGCAATTATAAAAACCATGTATAAAGTCGTAAGTCATGGTGGCATAAGAAAAACACTAGCTCATCTAGCCAGTATTATTTGTGGTGATTAATCAATTACATTGTAGCAGATTATCTAGTATGCTGTGCAGAAATTCAACTCCACAAGCACCACAAATACTTAATGGGATACTGGCTAGTGCGCCCTGAGCTTTCATGGCATATGGCAACAATAGATATGATGGGGCCCCTGAGTGTTAGTACTGGGGGAGTTAAGTATAGCATAGTTGCATTAGACCATATGATCAGATGGGTGAGACCAAGGCCTTGAGAAGGTTAAATGTACAAACACCGCGAGATTCATACTGGACCAAGTATTGTACCAGCATGGAGCCTATAAGTATTACTCAGTGACAAAAGAGTCAAATTTACTTCTCATGTGATTCCAAGGATGAACGAGATAATGGGAATCTGATGTGTGGTGTTCATCCCATACCATCCAGAAATAAAAAGAATGGTAAAAAGAGGTAATGAAACCCTGGCCGTGATGATAGGAATATTGGTAGCAGTAAAAGCTTCCTCTTGAGGATCTTATGATTCAGTTACATCCTCATACAATATCAGGCAATATATAGCAACAGGGAAAACGCCGTACATACGTTTATATGGACAAGAGCCTCACTACCGCCAATTTTTTAAACAGCAGTAGAACCAGCTTTGGGGAGAGCTTAGAGATATCTAACATGACTGGAAAACATCATGACTGAATTGCAATAACAGGCATGCAATATTATGTTGAAAAGAAAAGTTATTGTGAAGAACAGGATGACCAAAATCAACCAGCGCTCAAGGAGTAATATATAGGGAATAGGGTAGCCTACTGTGGAAACCACGTATTTGAAAGAAGAAACAAGTTGGACGCCCTATAATTGGATCTATCTCTGAGATTATTGTCCAAGTTGGTAACAAATCCTATGAGCTGAAGTATTGCTGATAATTTTATGCTAAGTTAGGTACACACTAAATACTCAAAGTATTGTATCTAAGAGAAAAGTATAGAAAAATTGATGTAAGATAAAAAGTATAGAGAATTTAATTTATAAGATAAATATATCTAAAAGTACATTATTAAGAAGGAGATCATTCTTGAATATAATAAGAAAAATCAAAAAATTTATAATTTATAAAATTGATTTCATCTCTCTTTTGCTTTGATCAGTAATTTGAGTGAACTTGAGTTTTAGTGAAAGAAGTTTTTACTCTTGACAGCCTTTCACCTTTGACAAACCCATCCTATGACAACTCAATTAGCGGCTGCTGCCCCCACATGGGCTGGCGGTGCGCTGCCTCCTGACATTTATCAGCCACCACTGAAACGCACCCAGGCTGGCCATCTAGCCCCGTAACACTACCAGTCGTTATGTCCCACCTTGAAACCTAGCCCACCACCTTGCACGCTCCCAGGTGGTGCTTCAAAGCCCCCTGGTGCTCCCTCAGAGCAACCTGCGTTTTGCCATTCAGGCCAATTATGGAAACCTCTTCCCCTACATGAGCTCAGCCATCATCAAGATGGTTATAGCGGTTTACAAGCCCGCTGGATTTATAGATTTCTGCCCCTTCAAGGGGTACTTTGATCTTGGATTCTCTTCTAAAGCCCAAATTATGGTGGTAGCACATCAGCCTTTAAATTGCAAAAATATCCTATCATAACCATATAACTCACTTGCCAGATGAGGACACACTGGTGGTCCAGCTTGCTGGATTGCCCTCCCAACTCTCCCCCAAATGCCTATGCCACAAGATCACAGAGGGCTTGGCTGCCTATGGCGCTGACCCTATGCTGCAATTTGTGGTTCCAAATGTCACCAATTGTCTTTCTGGGCCTTGCGCGTTTGCTATAATCTGCACATGCTGTCACAACACCCATCTCATGATACACCCCGTGCTGTGATAAAAGCTGCCCTGATCATCCCTTCTGGGCGCACATTTAAAATGGCCACGCCATTTGCCCCTTGTGTTCTTCTATTAACCATTTGAAGTACAAGTGCCCAAAGCTTTCAGCCAAGGCTGCTTCCACCGCTCCTTCCTCTGGAATATGCCTCACTTCTGTTTTTAATAAATTTTTTGTTTGGGGATTAGTCCTCCTTCCCCCAAACTCAACCACTGCAGGTGCTTCTCCCACCGTCCTCCCACTCAAGGTTTGAATAACAGAATCATCCCTGAGCAGATGGCTGCTCAAGTGCCAGTGGAATTGCTGTGGTCTTCTGTGCGTAGCCAATCAGCAGCTGCCACCCCACCAACTCCTGTTGATAGCCCCACACTGATCATGTCAAATTATTTTGAGGCTCTTAAATGGATTGATTACGCAGACTTCCCCTATGTAATTAATCTCAACTTCAAGCGGTCATATTTCTTCACCCACCCCTTGATTCAACTCCCCACCACGGTTTTCATCCTCAAAATTGATTCCAAACTTATAAAAATATTCATCAGAAGGCTATTGATGAAGCCGCTGTCCCCACTAACTCCCTCCTCTACCAAGCCCTCAATATGCTGATTAATCAATTTGTGAGGGGTTTCCTATAATTAACTTCCTTGTAGACTCTCCTGAAGACGCCAAATTCAAAGTTGGAGAACTAGCATTTGCAACTAGCCATGCATGCATCAATGTGGCGAGGTCTTCGCTCTATGACCCCAACTTCCCCCAAATCCGCTAAAACATTAGATCCTTCACTTATGTGCCCAACCTTATTATATTTGCTAAATCCCAACATGCCCAATATGTCAAGGTGATGCACACTGCTGGCCTCATTGATTAGAAAAACCTCCACCTCTTTCTCATTCTGCTGCACACCGCTGATGCTCCCACACCCCTTCTGTCTTTCTTTGACTGCCACCTGAAGCCAGCACCCCACAAAAATATTCCCGCCCCCTCTTCCCCTTCTAGAATGGATGCTTAGGCTAACACCGCAGCGCCATTCTAGGAATATTTTTAAATCATATCTTTGTTTAGCACACTTAAATAAGATGCATGGAGGACTCCCTCTTGGGTTGTGCACCACTAGTACTATAAAATATATTAAAATGATTGGTTTATAATTTTGCCATTATTGCGTGAATCTGATGGTGTTCCCACCTTCCATTGTCTTTTGGGGAGAATGATGTACTAAAAAAAGTTTTGATGAAGATCAAGTGACTATGAATGTTTGGTAGGACCATCTCGTGTTGAAACTGGGTCCACCATGAGAGTCATGAGGAAAGAGAAGTTGAAGATCCGCTTTGATCAAAACAAGAGAAGACTGATCTGGGGAATACAGGCGTGAAGGAATTTATTGGCGAGATGACTGAGTGATCCTGGTATGGCATGAAGCGATGAGACCCCAACCTGGGGGAAACAAGCGTTCAAGAAAATACTATTGGTGAGATCAACTGAAGTAGTCCTGGTGCAGTGTGTAGCTATAAAACTGCGCTCACAGGATGCAGTAGTAAACATAAGAAGAAGAGGAGGAACCGCACTGCTGAGAATGGGCATGAAAAGATTCATCAAGCAAGGAGAAAATCTATAACTCTGCAAAATCAAAATTTAAACATGCTGGATGATTCAGGCTATGAAACAAAACTGGCGTCTGCCTATAAAACTCTATCTTCTCTGGATAATCTGGTAAAGTATGGGGTGTTGGAATTATAAAGTGCTCACATCATCCAGCTTAATATTTTATAATAGATAATCCATTTTTCTGCTAGAGGACGATTTATAAAGAAAACCCACAGCAAATGTAGGAGCCATCACTAATTTGGTGACTATTGTTGGTTTAATTTTTCAATAATATACTAACTAATTCACTGGACTCAATCATGCCAGCTTATTTATGATGCATCAGTAATAATCCCTGGCAATGTTTGCAAAATGTTTTGTTTATTATTTTAATTATTATAATTAAATATCCTTGTGTGGATCTATTCAGGTTTGTCACTTTTTTGTGAGATTTTATTGGCAGTTGGTGAAACGTTGACAACGCTTTTATTGGCAGCAACTTGCAGATTGGCCTAAAAGGCAACATGATCTGCTATTATTGTGTAAATGGTTCCATTAGCTAAGCAGGTTGCTAGCTTAATAAGGTTAGTCTGTTAAGATTGTTTAAAAGCGTTGGGACATACTCTTTAGATAACCAAACCATTGATGGTTGTGATCTAGTTGGCGGTGGAATCAGACTCGGTGGATGAAGTAATCATCGTTTCAAATGGCTCCTAGGGCTAAATTTTTCAGCGATGGATGTCATTCCCATTGGGGCGCCAATGGAAGAGTTGTGCGCCAAATTCGCCTATATAAATCCCTTGATTTTAAAGAAAAAAGTAGTACAGACCTCTTTATAAAACATTTAGATGGCTATACAAAATTATATTGTGCTCTTGGTATTAAAGTGGAAAAGCAATCTCCTCTTATCTATTTTGTCTTGTGCCAACTTTTGGGTTAGAGTTAAAGAGATACCTTTCCTTGTCCAAGGTTTACTATATTACTACTATAGAAGAATAGAAGGATCAGTTTATATGTCTAGAAGTGCCTTTCAGTTATCAGAAGGAAAAGCGTCAGCACCTGTCTATCAGTATAGACTTACTCATATTGGCTTTGAAGAGCTCAATTAGGATAATTGTCGTCATATGATTATCAACCCAAACATTTTTTCTTATTTAACAATATATTTAAACCACACCTCAAACCTGTGCATTAAACCTAAAATTTTTACAACTGACACCTTTGGTAATTTCTTTCAGAGGTAAAATTAAGAAAGCAACGGTTTTAACAAAAGACCTAAACTGTTAGACAACTGCAAGATGGTATAAGTTCCAAACATGTTTGTGACCAATAAAAGTGGCCAAATATATGCTATACTACATAGTCCTTCTTAGAGAATGTATCTTACATTAGATAAAGAGGACAATGACCTTGCAAACCTTATGATGCTGGTATATAATAGTAACAGAGAGATGTTATGTAGTTCCTAGATGGATTTTTTGTCTCATATTACCTCAAACTATTAACTTCAAACATATATTTCACCTTCAACGTGAAAACAACTATATGTTTATCAGTTACCATTGAGCTGAAAGAAAATTCTAAAGCCACGCGAGTCTAAGATCTCTTCTTCTACGCTAGGGGACATAGAATGGTGGTGAACTGTAGTAAAAAATTATAGAGTCTGGTTATTATTATCAGCCAATAACCCCTATAAACTTATTACTTGCACAGGTTCGGTTCTTGTGCAATTTGTCCACATTGTATAGTTGTTTGATATAATCAGTTGATAATAGTATGATAGATATTATCTATAGTTTAATGGAATTCTAAAATCTCAGCCCAACGCTTGGCCAGTATTTCCGCTCAAATTACTTGAGATGTCTCAAAATAGGGATTCATTCTCTTATACCATATAACTTGATCTTCTCTGAGATTCCCTGGTAAAAGTTTCTTAAGTTCAACACACAGTTGACAGCAATCCATGATTTGTTTCCACTTCTTCTCTAGATCCCCACTTAAATCTTTACTCTTTTCCCTAAGATTATCCCAATTATTGCACACAGCAATAGTATCCCTGTATAAGAAAAGAACAATTGAAAGCTGATAAAGTTTACTACTTAAAACTATATACTGGATATTAACTTTTTTCATTGATGAATTCTAGGGAATTTATAGTGGGGATTTAGTCATCTAACCCTCAGTTGACACCTCTTCAATGAAATGGCAGCCGTTGCCATTGAATCACCCATCCTTGTCTCAGCAGCAATGGTCTTCCCCATATTGGCTAGGAATCTGTCAATGGACATCCTTAAGACCTAAAATGGAAAAAGTCAGAAAACGTGTCCCTAACGTTTACCTCTTGGTTCAAGAAAACCAACTATATTTGGCAAGCGACCTGCTTAGGTAATGGGACATGTTACCCATTAAGGCAGGTCATGAACCAACAGATTGATTTTCTATTTGCAGGCGGCATCACTCGCCTCACAACTTATTACTTACATTCCCAATAAGTTGGTGATGAAACCTAACCAATCCCAATTGTTACACCTGATAGTTAATCACTATCAGATGCCCCTATTTTGTTGGCAACTCCGCATGATGAGATCTTAAGTATTTGTCCCTATTGATCCTCAGCAGATACAACCAGGTAAATATCCTAAAATCCCCTGAACAAAGATACTCTGAAATTCAGATCAACTGATTCCAATTCACCTCACATCAGGAAATAATCCCCTAGGGATCCTTGGTAATCTAGCCAGCTGAGAATTTGGGCAAAAATCCCAACACATCCCCCTCTTGCCTAGATTTCCAGCGAGAAAAGGACTGGTGCATGAAAACACCGCTTTAGACACTTGATCAAATACTTTATTGTCTTAAGTGGAGTATGACTGTCAATACAAAATGCTGCTTGGGATGACATTCAGCATGAGTCTCTCTTTCTCTTCCTCCTCGCTACCACCTACTCAGAGCGCAGTTCCCACATTCTACTGTCATTACAGGCTAATTGATTTACTTGTGACAATATTAGTCCTGAGATCTGGTTTCCCCCATCAGGGCATATGACCCACATTCATATTCTGGATTCAAGGTCCAGCGTCCTTGATTTCCTGATTTTCCCTCATACTAGACAGGAGACTCTTGCCGTTGATGTTTGTTTTGTGGCCCAATTAAGAATACTTATTTATGTTTGCCCTCGTTATTTCTCTCATAACCTCTTGGCTCATATTTTTCTTAATTCTTCTCGAGAGCTTATCCCATTTTTTGAGATTAATTTCTCTAAAATTATAGCTTAATGGATTTTAGAGTGCATAATGTTAACTTCCATATAAGTCCGACTTCCCTCCTCTCAGCCAGCTCATATGTCAAATTCTGAGTCGTGGTACCAACAGCTACTCAACAGTTTTTCTGACCAAGATCTTCGGCTCTTCCAGAAGATGAGTCAGGATGTGCAACGGAACCTCTTCTATGGTCCAGACCAGGACTCATACGCCTAGTCTGGTACCAGCGGCTAGTCCTTCCATGGAATTACTGGAAATGGTAACCAACCCTTTGGAAACCAGGCTAGCGATCATTTCAAACAACTCGCAGCCAATTCTTCCTCTGTCATCAATTCCAGAGTTGGATATCAAAACTCTCCTAGATTCAGCTTCTTTCACAGATGCGCTGAACATCATAGTGAATGCTCCTGAAATTATGCCCTTCACTCTTGATCTCTCCTTTATTGCCAGGTCAGACTTACTTCCTGAGTTCCTCTTATGACTTGGACAATACTACAAACCCACTGTCTTGGCTACTGAGCTCACTATTGGCAACAGCATTCATTTCAAACTCCCCTATGCAGAATTGAGAGCCCAATTCACTGAGGCTTTATCCCTAGCGTTGAATCCCTCCAATCTTGAGAACATCCTAGATTGTGATATTGTTGATTATGCTCCTTGCTTTGCCGGCCAAGCTCTTCAAAATTGAGCTACAAAGCTTCCAGCCTCTTTGGGTTCCATTTCTCTTTCTGCTTCAGCTTCTGAGAAGCTCATAGTCATCGCTTGCAGGATGATATCTGCTCCTTTCATGACTATCTCATTTCTGGCACTTCCCATTGGTATCTTCCACTGATGGCTTTAATAGGGGGCATGATTTGGCAACCCCTGTCTAGCATCCCTTGTTTGCTGCTGGCCCATATGTCTGGTGTTCTTGACAAAGCCCATTGGCAAGCGCTCAAGACTAATCTTCCAGCTTCAGTACCATATCAGGATTGTTCCTGGTATTTACTGACTGCCTCTTTCTGTGCTGTTGCTTCCCTCCCCACTCCAGGGTTTTTCAATTGGCTTCTTCCAATATCTCAATTTCCCTTCCCCTAGTCACTTTCTCGCAGTGATCTGCGTCCACTCAAAGAACTTGGTTTTGTGTAGGTCTAGCCCTTGCTAGCATCTGATATCACATAGATTTCTATGGTTTATTCATTACGATTGTGAACCATTTTCCCTCCCCAAGAGGCAAATAGGCGGAATCATCCCCATATTGAGGATAATCAATAAAAAATAAAAATTATAAAATATAATAGGGGGTTTTTTCCCCTTATTATTATCAATCTTTTATCTTTTTTCTTCTTTTTTTCATGGGACTTGAACTTGTTCAGTTAAGCGGTCTATCTTTTTTATTTTTCCCCCAAACTGGATCCTGGGTATTCTTAGACCTACCAGTTTTCTATGGTTCAGAGGTCCTTTTTTCAGACTTGACCTAATCATCAGGACATGACCAATTTAATGGTTCATCAGTCCTTTGGGAACTCTTTTTTTGTTTTTTCATCAATACATTTTTTCAAATACTTAGCATGGACTTTATTTACAACTCTTCCATCCAAGAGATTCTTGATGGAGTAGGCATCTTTCACTGTCTTAGCGATAATCTCAAACAGAACTGACCACAACGCATCCATATTGTTTCTTCTCCCAAAACTATGCCTATTGCAATAGGCTGCTCTTTCACCTATTCAATATTCTGATAAGGCTGGTCAGTTCTTATCATCCGTCAATTTCTCTTGTATCCTTTTCCAAAACATAGTGTCAAATGCTTGCAATTGCATCACAATCAGGATATTCGTCAGTCAGTTCAATTACTGTTTGGCACTCATCCCCAATGTTGGTTCCACCACTGAATATAAAATTGGCACCAACGCAGCCTTTCTCCTGTATAGCAATTCAAATGGCATTTTTCCCGTCGCTGTATGATGAATGATATTGTAGGTGAACGTCACTAAACTCAGGTATGTTTCCTATGCGGAAGTTCTTCCTGCGACCAGCTTCCTCAGTGTTGCAGCCAGCGTTCCATTCACTCATTCTACCAGTCCATCCTTCTACAGCTGGTAGGGTACAGACATGACTCCTTAGATCCCTATTATCTCATTCAGTTGTGTGATCACATGAGACATGAAATTTGTCCAATTATCACTAAGCAGGACCTGCAGGCATCCATGTTGGTATACTACTTGATCCAGGATGACTTTTGCAGTGCTGGTAGCATCTACTTTCGCCAGGTCCTTCATCTCAACACATCTCATCAGATGATCTATTGCAACTCTTATATACTTGACTCCCCCTGTGCTATCATCAGCGGTCCCATCATGTTGATGGATACCATATGCCAGGCAAATCCTGGGGTGGACCAGTCAGTATCAAGTTGTATTATGTGGCTTGTGCAGCTGGCACTCCACGCAACAATCTAGATAGTCCGCACTATCATAGTTGATTAACTTCCAATAGTAGTACTGGTGAATATGGTCAGTTGTTTTTCTCAGGCCTCCATGCCCAACAACCTTATGAGCAGCTTGAACAATAGCCACTCTTTCCAACGGCTTTGGGAAGACTAACCATTTCCCATTAATCATTTTAAACACTTGTCCAACCATGGTCTTGGTGTTTTCCATCACTTTTGAAAGTGCACCTTGGATTTCTTGGGCTTGTTCCCAATTTCTCTATCGACCATTCTCTGGAATAACTCATCCACCTGCAGGTATACCATCGGACCATTGGTAACCACAATAAGCCATCCACATTCTGGTGAGAAGCCCCCACTCGGTGGACAATCTCATAATCATAAGCTTGTAGCTTAAGTGCCCATTGGGCCAGTCATCCTTCTGGTTCTATCAAATTATAGAGCCAACGCAATGAGGAGTGGTCCATAAGCACTTTGAAGTGCATTCCATGGATGTACACCCAAAACTGCTTACAGGAATAAATGACCATAAGGCATTCATGCTCAGTTATAGTGTAGTTCTCTCAGAAGCTGTGAGTGTCTGGCTCACATATACCACTGGATGTTTGTCCCAAAGTTCATCTACTTGGCTTAATATGGTGCCAATCGCTAAAAACAAAGCTTTGGTTTGTATAATAAATTCTCAATCAAAATTCGGATATTTCAAAATTGGAGAATCCTTTAGGTACCAAAGTAGCTCATCAAATGATTTTTGGGCTTCTTAATTCCATATAAATCCTTTCTTCAGATCCTTCAATAGATGGAATAAGGGATCAGCAATCTGGGCAAAGTCTCAAACAAATCTTCTGTAGTAAGTGACCATTCCAAGGAACACTTGGATATCTCAGACACTCTTTGGCACAGCCATCCGTTCTATGGCTTCGATTTTCTGGGCTTGCAGCTGCAATCCACTAGAGTTGATAACGATTCCCAGATATTGCAACTCTTTCTTGAGGAAGTGACACTTCCTTGGCTTAAGCTTCAGGTTGGCCGGACAGTCTCTTAAATACTTCTTCCAAGTGGTGTAAATGATCAGTAAACGTCCTACTGAACACATTGATATCATCCAAGTATACCAGGACGCATGACAACTTCAAGTCACTCAGTATATATCATTATGGCCCTCTGGAACGTCTCAGGTGCATTGCATAGACCCTGAGGCATCCTCGTCAGTCGATATAGCTTCTACAAGGTAATAATCGCACATTTTTCTTGGTCTTCTCTAGGCAAAATCGACTTGCCAATATCCTGATATTAGATTTATTGCAGAGAAATACTTTGCTTCTCCCAATCGATCTAGCACATCAACAATTCTTGGTAGGGGATAAAAACCTTCTTTGTAATCTTATTCAGCTTTCAGTAATCAATTACCACCTGATTAGAGCCATCCTTTTTCTTCACAATAAGAATCAGACTCGCCCAAGGACTCAATAACAGTTCTAGAAGCCATGCTTCACTAGTTTGCTGATTTCTTCTTCCACTACCGCTTTGGCCACCTTCAACTGTCAAATTGGTCTCATCCTGATTGGCAAATTTTCCCTGGTATTGAACTTGTGGATCACTTCTATCACGCATCCCAAATTGTGGTTGTCCTAAGTGAATACTTCTGATACTTTTCAAACAATTCAAGCACATCTTCTTGATGTTCTTCCATCAGATCAGCGAGTTGCTCTCAATCAAACAGTAGGTTGATACTCTCAGTTACCCTGTCCAGTAATCTCATCTCATCAAGAGTCCCAAAATTGTGGAATTTCCTCAATTCAGACGTTGGGATTAGATGAACAAATGCAATGATATAATCTTCCTGATCTTCAGCAGTTTTCACTTAAATTCGCCAGGAGAATTCAAGTTTCTACATGGCCTGGCATTATGATTCCAGGAGCCACCCAAGGCTCTATTCTGGAATTCTTCCAGGGGCTTCTGACTTCTCCATACAGCAGCTCAGGTATTTCCATTGTCAACCCCATGTAAACTATCATCTGTGATCATGGCGGTATGGTTTTATCATTCTTGATCCTCAAAGGAATTCCCCAATTTTCTAGGATTTCCATCAGCATTTCTCATCGCTTAGGACCAAATATTTTGGTATTAAATCAGGACAATGCCATCATTGTATATCAAGTTGATTAAGTTGTTTCTCCTATTCAGTGGATCTTCTCCATCCTTCTGATAGACCAATGGTAACGTCTAACCCAATATGGTCAACATATTATACTTAAAGTTAAATTTAACACCGTACTTGCATAGAAATTTCATCCCAATTATAATGTCATAGTTTTGGTTAGCCAAAACTATTGTTGGTGCAGATACCACCAAGGATTTAAATCACAGTGGCAAAGCACTGTATGCTCCACATAAGATGGCGTTATTTGGCCCAGCTGTCCCATACTATACCTTGTGTTCCAAAGTCAGGTGAGATCTTAATCCTCTTTACCAGCTTGGGTGAGAAAATATTGATGGGCGCTCCACTTTCAACAATTGCCCTCACCCATACTCGGCTCACTTGTATAACTATATACATACACTTGGAGTATTGTAAAATATTGTTTACTGAGTGTATAGTGGTTTTATTAGCTGAAAAAAGGGTGTGATGATTTGCACCAATAAATCAGGAAACAATTCTTTTATAGCGCTGAGGGGGATTGACAGGTTTGCCTCATCTTGTTAGTTTTTAAATAATTCTTTAGGATTATTAGCAGCTCAAACCTTGTTCACCAGTTGGGCATATGGCCAGGCAACTTACTTGATTATCTCAGGGTTGAGTCTTTTTGCTCCAGATCTTGTCACTGCATTTACGTCCAAATTGACCACTTGATACAATTGAACCTGTACATCTTCAATCACAAACAGATCAATGATGTCAATTTCCTTTTTTACAATTTTGGGAGGAACAGACTCCTTCGCAGCTCTAGACTGTTTATCATCTAGGCTGCAGGCCCTTTTCCTGACTCCTTTGTGGCAGCAGACTCTTTTGCTTAGACCACGTTGATTTGATCCTTTGGCTTTTTGCAATGTACAGCAAAATTTCCCTTCCCTCCGCATTGGTAGCAGACCTTCTCTTTCTTATTCATCTATCTGAACTCTTTGGGCTTATTCCCCAGTACAGTTTGGTTGTTTGTCTCTTTATCACCTTTTTTACCCTTTGTGGGATTTGAATTGAATACTGGATTGGATTTAAAACTTCTAATTGGGGCATCGAAGGTTACTCCTAAGATTTACATAATATCTACCATTTGAGAGGTAGTAATTTCTGTCACAAACACATAAGACATCATTCAGTGCAAATTGCAATAGGGCTAAAGGGCCGCTTGTAATGCAATTCTGGCATCAAAGTCATCCAGTACCTTTGCTACAATCAGGATATGTGACTCCTGGTTGAACTAATCCGCAAAGCTTGCTAAAGATTCATCTTTATGGAACTGGATGCCCATAAACTCCTGTTTGATCTTTGACATGCACATCGGACTCCTGAATTCCTTCATTATGGCCGCCTTGGCCTCCGCATATGAACAGCTGTCCCCCTCCAGGTGGGGCAACACTAAGCTTTGACAGTCAGTGTCTAGGCAATTCATGACTGTCAACGCCTTTTGACGATCACTGTAGCCATACATACTTATATTAAACAGTCAGAAAAATGCTAAGGCATTATCCTGATGGAAAGTCAGAAATTTTGGCATTGCCTTAAATTCCTCCAAGGTATCTCTAGCCGATTCTCTAGGTTCAGTCACTTGGATCACTTAGGGAGTGACTTCATGTATCATCTCCAAAATGGCAGCAAAGGCGGGTGGCATGTTTCTTGGGGTATTTGACTTCCCAATAATCATATGGGGTCTTCTTTCTTTGGCATTGGTTGACGCGTATAGCTCACAATTATCATTTAAGAGTTTTTAACTCCTCTACCTGTTTGATCAGTCACTCAATTACAGCGCTGAAATTTCTCAAATGAACGCAATATGCTTCCCACTCTGTTTTCAGACTTAAGACCTCTCAAATTGATCCCTTCTTTCTTCTTTAATGAAGTTACTTTTCCAAGTAACTCATTCCTGAAACTTGTGACATTATCAATCCCTTCCTCCATCCTGGCTACTTGTTCTTCCAAGGCTGAAAACTCATGATGATCCACTGAGTTTTAGGCATTATGATTAATGGTGGCTAAATCCATCCATAGTTTTCTTAACTTATCTTTATATGACATCCTTCTAAGTTCTTTTACTCAACTACACCCCTGTAATGAGCACCACTTTGTAAAAATTTATAGGATCTGGTTGTTATTATCGGCCAATAACCCCTATAAACTTATTACTTGCACAGGTTCAGTTCTTGTACAATTCGTCCACGTTATATAGTTGTTTGATATAATCAGTTGATAATAGTATGACGACTATTATCCATAGTTGAATGGAGTTCTTTATCTTGGCTCAATGCTTGGCCAGTATTTCCAATTGAAATACTTGAGATGTCTTAAAATAGAGATTTGTTCCACCATACCATCTAACCTGATCTTCTCTGAGATTCCCTGATGACAGTATCTCCAGTTTGACACAGTCGACAGTAATCCAGATTTGTTTCCACTTCTTTTATGGATCCCCACTAAGATCTTTACTCTTTTCCCTAAGAGTCTCCCATTTATTGCACACAGCAATAATATCCCTGTGAAAGAACAGAACAATTGAAAGCTGATAAAGTTTACTACTTAAAACTATATACTGGATAAAAACTTCTTTTTTATTGGTGAATTCTAGGGATTTTGTAGTGGGGGATTAAGCACCCAACCCTCAGTTGACACCTCTTCAATGAAATGGCAGCCAATGCCATTGAATCACCCATCCCTGTCTCAGCAGTAATGGTCTTCCCCATCTTGGCTAGGACTCTGTCAATGGACATCCTCAAAACCTAAAATGAAAGGGTTGGAAAACGTGTCCATAACGTTTTCCTCTCAATCCAAGCAAACCAACAATATTTGGCAAGCGGCCTGCTTAGGTAATTGGACTTGTTACCCATTAGGGCAGGTCACAAACCAATTGATCGATTTGCTAGTTGCAGGCGGCATCACTTGCCTTGCAACTTACTACTTATATTCCCAATCAGTTGGTGATAAAACCTGACTGATCCCAACCAGTACACCTGATAGTTAATCACTATCAGATGCCTCTATTTTGTTGACAACTCTGCCTGATAAGATCTTGAGAATTCGTCTGGATCAATCCCCAATAGATCTGACCAGGCATATATCCTAAAATCCCCCAAACATAGTTACTCTGGAATCAGGGTCAACCAGATAACCAATTCACCTTGCATTAGGGAAGTATACCCTAGTTATTTCTGGTAATCTAGCAGGCTGGGAATATGGGCAAAAATCTTAACAACTGCCAAAGCAGGTTCAATTGTATCATTTTGCACCTGGACCAGCAGCTGGTAATTGACCTCCTTTACTGTTTGATCAAAAAAGCTCATGTTAGATAGGCCAAGTACAAAAAAGAAAATTTTACAAGAAAACTGACGTTGCAAGAAAACCTTCTGGTTGCCCTTGTTACCCTGAATCATATGCATTGGGAAAGCGAAGAGTGAAGTTAAATATTAAAATATGAATAAAGGAAAAATTATGCTCTCATTAGAAAACAAGACCCAGAACTCTGGTTGGATGCAACCTACCACCAACGGAGTCTGCTGGGGACAATAACCAAATAGTATATGCTAAGTCTCAATAGAATTCAATAACACACCAAGATTTTGCAGGTAGAAACACCTAACGGCTTAATTTCCCACATCTAAGTTTTATAACAAAGTTAAATGGTTCTATATCGAGTAATTCCACTATCTCTCCATAGAACTGGTGACCAAACCCTGATTTACTTG
This sequence comes from Massospora cicadina, assembly GCA_022478985.1. NCBI lineage: Eukaryota > Fungi > Entomophthoromycota > Entomophthoromycetes > Entomophthorales > Entomophthoraceae > Massospora > Massospora cicadina. The sequence continues at coordinate 104,636 of JAKSZP010014489.1, forward strand.
GTTAACCTAGTACTCCAGTTGTGCTTAGAAATGGACAAGAAGATTTTTACTGATAATACTATTGTTACAGAGGTAAAGTATGCACTCAAATAGGCGACAAAAACCAAGACATCAATTATGACAACCTGAGCGTGGAAATGCTAAATGCAATATGTGACAATGTGTGGCGCCAGAACTAACCTACTTTATTTTAGCTGCCTGAAAGATGAGCGCCAAGTATTAGGTGGGCCATGAGGCCCAAATTACTTTTTTTGCACAAGAATCGTTCTTAATGATAACTTTGTAATTGGCGCCCAATAGCACTTCTAAATGTTGATTACAAGATTCTTGTAAGTATACTATTAAACTTCCTGATGAGCAAAGTGCTGCAGACCATATCTAAAGCTCAGAACAGTTTTATTAAGGGCGCACTATCTAAGAAAGCTTCAGTTTGATATAAAAAGTTATTAAGTAGCTACAAGGATATATGAATGGCTATATCATGCTTTAGATGTGGAGAAGGCATACAATTGGGTAGCATGACCTTTCCTGCGTGCAGTAATGAGAGCTGTTAGAATCTCTGACAACTTATTCTCTGAGCCAAGGCACTCTTCTCAGGTCTAACAACTAAGGTTATTATTGCTAGAATTTGATAGATGCAATTTTAATTTATCAGGGTCTTCGCCAAGGAAATCCCATGTTTCCAGCTTTTTTAATTTGCTGCAAATATCATGTTGGCAGAAGTGGGGTCGAAGTCTAAGGTGAATCATCCATCACAATTAGTGGCTTTTAGGATGCATTCCTTAGCAGATGACACCATGATGTTTAGCTCTGAGAGCAACCTATAATGCTTTAAAGAGCTCCTTAGCCTTTACAACTGCCATCAAATGAGAAACTATTATAGAAAATTTTGTTGCTATGAAGATTGGGAATCCTCACTTCTGCCTGCCATGTGGCCTGGTTCCCCTAACGCCAATACAAACATTTTGGTACTTTAAATTTTTTAGATGAGTGTGGGATCCGCCAATGGATGCCACAAATAAATTATTTTAGGTGAGAAATTTACTTTATACTAAAAGTATAAATAACGCTTGTTAAAGTTTTTTATGTTTTTTATTGTTTAAGCAGGGCAAAACCAAGAAAGGTCCTTTTCTCAATACTAGTTTTTTTTATTTAAGCTAGTTTGGATTTTGATACCAGGGGTATTGAGGCAAAAGAATGTAAAGCTCAGTTATCTAAATTAGGAAATATAAGCTTTTGGCCTATCAGATCAAAGATAAAAAAATTTTGGAGGCAAAACTGAGCCATACGGTAATGATTTGATGTATTGTATCCAATCACCAGCAAGTAATATCTTCTCACCTTGGCAGTGGTCAGACTCGCATGGTAATGATTGGTTAATCTTCATCCTATCATCGTCGAGTAAAATCTTTTCACCTTGGAGGTGGTCAGATTTGTGTGGTAATGATTTGCTAATTTTTACCCTATCATCATCGAGTAAAATCTTCGCACCTTGGAGGTGGTCAGATTCGTGTGACAACGAACACCTCAAATTCAGCCGAGAAGTCAGAGAATTCCTATTATTAGTTATTACCTTTTTTAACCAATTTTTGTGATAAATCGTAATTTTCCGATATTTAGGATTCCACCGAGAATCCGCTAAGGTCTTTTCATTGTGGGTACTCATAGCGTTGATATCCACAATATTATTTGAAGATCGGGCAGGTGATGGGCCAATCATAGTAGCAGATTTGGGAGCACTAGTACCTCCAACATTCATTTTCTTTAATCAAAAAGGAGAATGTCTGACATTGCCCCCTCAAGAATGTTGGTAGGGGTGTTGCAGTTATGGTAGTGTAATACATTATCAGCCACTTGAGATAAAGGAAGGGGGGTGCAGAGCTTATTGGCAGCCTGCCATTTTTTTAGTACTAGATGGTCTCAACCCCAGCCTGCCCTTTTTTAGTCGCTGTTTTTGTGAGGTTGGTGTACATGCAAGAGTAATCATTCTTGCTGGGTTCTGTATTGGCTAGAACTAAGGGAACTTCATAATTGAGCAATGACAAGAACCCTTGCTTTATATTGATAATGCCGTCATACTCAGTCATAAACTGAGTACCTATAAGCATATCATAGGCATTGTTATCCAAAGCCACTTTGGGGACTGATAGAATAAGCTTCCCAATACAAATGGGAAGCAACAAGTAAGCACCAAGTGCACGGGTGTTGTTGGGTCCAGATGTCCCAAAGTCTTGGTTGTACTCCAAGTCAGGTGCAAGTTTAATCTTTTTCATTAACTTGGAGGAGATTACGTTCACTGGGGAGCCTGTATCTAGGATGGCCATCACCCAAACTTTTTGGATGACCACTTCAACCTTTATGAGTATCCCCCCAAAAGTGGGCGATAGCGCTAAAACCTCCTTAAGATAGAAATTGGAGGTTAATTTGCATGCGGTATTGGGGTAATTTTCCTGGATGGACTTCATGGTATGACCATGCTGGATAGGGCGAATAAGGTGAGACATCACCTCATCTGCATCACTGGCAGTATTAATGACAATTGGCTCCCCTAAAACTTGGCAGAGATATGTCTCTTCAGGTATGGTGGCTTCATCTACTCCTCCAGCATTCAAGCAATCAGGAACTTCCACTTCAGCAGGTGCCCCTACAACGTAATAGCTGACCTCATCCGTATCCCCTTCAGAATCATCCCCTGGGGTATTTGTAACGTGAGGTAATGGCATAAGTTGTTTGAGTGATTCAGGAACATGAGATTTGTCAGCAATAAGTGTGCCTTTCCCTACGCTGACATTTCTTTTCCCTGCTCCTGTTCCTCAGCGTCAGCTTTCTTTTTCCAGCACATAGCCTCCATGTGTCCAAACTTGTTGCAGTATTCGCACCAAGGGCGTTCAGAACGTTTTGCTTTGGGGTTTTGCTCTTCAGGGCCCATTATCTGAAGAGGCTCCTTCTTGTTTAATAGCTAGGGCTTGAGGCTTAGGCTTTGAATCCTCAATGGTTAAAACGCAAGGATGAGATACTGCTCCACGTGGAACTTTGGGCTTATGGAATTAGCAACATCTATTAACGCTTCCTTGACGTCTTGAACGGTATGGAAATAGCATTTAACTGAGGTGATGTGCATCGCTAAAGGAGGGTGAGATGCCACTCCAGTCAAAACAGCTGCTACAGCGTCATCCAAGGTCAACATCTTTGAAGTTAACAACGTCTGTGCTTCCAGAAAAAATTGTTCCACAAAGGCAACTACTGACTCTCCTTTTTGGATACTCATACACATAAAGGCTTGCTTTTTCATGCTTAAAGCCTGTTTTGAACTGAACGTGTTTATGATAGCCTCTTTAACTTCGGCCCAGGTGCTAAGAGCATCCATATGTGGGACCATCACCTCCTGTGCCATGTGGCCCAAACAGGAAAGGATATGTTTGGCCTTCTGACAATCAGTCGCCCCTTCCATAGCTGCTTCATAAACGTATAAAAATGAAGCAATGCTACCCTCGCCGGGGATAAACTTGTCTTTGAACGTTGGTTTGAATGAATTATGGTCATTCCCGTTAAGGGTATGAATAGCTGGAGCTTCTGCTTTCTAAGGTTTTAGAGTGGTAGTATAACTGATCAAAGGCCCATGAAAGGCGATTGAACTGGTCATGCATGGCTTCAAGCCGGGTTTCATGTTAGAGAGGGCTTCTAGGGGCCCATACTCACATAGTCTCAGTCGAGCTTCAATCCCTGATTTATGAGTTTAAAGATCTTCCACTTGGCTCTCCATTGCATTGACTTGAAAACGGAGTTGTGACACCATTGAGCCTAGGTTTAATTGAGCAGTTTCCACGGCTTTCACACGGTTCTTCAGCTCTTCTTTTATTTGTTTACACCCTTCATTGTCACAAGAGTGGGAGCTGGGACCTTGTACCCCCTCCTTAATCTGTTCATACTTCCGCTTGACCTGCGTTAGTCAACTATATACTTCCTTCAACAGCACAGGGCTTTCTAGCGAAGCTTTTATCCCTTTTGCTTTGATTTTGCATTCGGTTAGGCGACGTGCCAAATATTTGGTATTTTCCACTGAAGCTTTGAGAGCTAGCTCTTTTTCTAGCTGAACAACCTCGACCGTGAGGGTGGTGGTGGCGCTAGATGGTTTAAGCAATAGACGACGTTCAAGCTCATTAACACGCGAGAAGGACTGAGTTAACTGTCACTCCACCACAGCCACGCGCTGTTCATATTTCTCTTGAAGGACGGAGTTGGGGGCTGAAAGGTTACAAAGTGTTTGCTCATTTTGCTTTTCAAGTTCTTTGGCAAACTCCTTCAACAACGAGCGGGTACTATCGGAGGATGCATTCAGTTCATCCCAAAATATCTTCATGGCCTCCTAGACATACTTTATAAACCCAGTGTTTATAGTAGTAAGTTGGTCATGCAGCTGTATGATGAAGTTGCGATTAGCTTCCACACCAGATTTGACTTCTCTAAAGATGTTTGGAGGTCAGTTGATACAACTTATCATAGGCTAAATTCAGAGCTGCATGGGTATCTAGGTGTCAATGAAGCTCTTCATGATGGCCGGCTAAGAGATGCATCATATGGATCAAAGCAGGGTGAGCAAACTTGCATACGTAGGTGTTCAAATTTGTAAGCTGACCATAGGTCTCTGGGAGGACACTAGTCTCATAGAGAAACAAGTGGCGTTCCTCTACCAACGACGCTCATTCATGAGATGCAATGTCGCCAGGGTTAAGGATGCCATGAGTAAGGTCTCTCACAGCTTCAGTGGCTGGCCAAGTGATGCGATGAGACTCAGGTATTGGTATGGGCTCAATTTATTATTCTTCAAATATCAAAGCAGTAGGGCTGTCCATTTGCTCATTGTCTTCAGTCCCTTCCCCATTTTGCACTCAATGGGTGACACTCTCCATTTTTTGTTAATACTTATTGAAGTATTCAGGGGCTTGACCCCTGTAGCGAGCACCAGTTTGTGGGATCTGCCAATGGATGCCACAAATAAATTATTTTAAAGTAAGAAATTTACTTTATACTAAAAGTATAATTAATGCTTGTTAAAGTTTTTTATGTTTTTTATTGTTTAGGCAGGGCAAAACCAAGAAAGGTCCTTTTCTCAATACTATTTTTTTCTATTTAAACTAGTTTGGATTTTGAGACCAGGGGTATTTGAGGCAAAAGAATGTAAAGCTCAGTTATCTAAATTAGGAAATATAGGCTTTTGGCCTATCAGATTAAAGATAAAAAAATTTTGGAGGCAAAACTGACCCATGCAGTAATGATTTTATTTATTGTATCCAATCACCAGCGAGTAATATCTTCTCACCTCAACGGTGGTCAGACTCACATGGTAATGATTGGTATATCTTCATCCTATCATCGTCAAGTAAAATCTTTGCACCTTGGAGGTGGTCAGATTTGTGTGACAACAAACACCTTGAATTTAGCTGAGAAGTTGGGGAATTCCTATTATTAGTTATTACCTTTTTTAACTAATTTTTGTTTAAATTGTAATTTTCCGATAGTTAGGAATCCACTGAGAATCTGCCAAGGTCTTTTTGTTGTGGGTACTCATAGCGTTGATATCCACAATATTATTTGAAGATTGGGCAGGTGATGGGCCAATCATAGTAGCAGATTTGGGAGCACTAATACCTCCAACATTCTTTTTCTTTAATCAAAAAGGAGAATGTCTGACAATGAGAAAGGACATGTTGATAATGAGATAGAAAAAGCATTGTTTTCTATAATTCTAGCCCAGATGTCCTACTAGAAATACGCTTGTAAGAACCTCAAAGGAAAGGTGCAGGAAATTTACTTTCTAAATCTTTCAAAGCTTTGGCATGTAGCCCATATATTTCCCTCTGATACCATCCCTGGAACATAAGATCAAGTCGCTCATCAACACCTTCCTGTGGTACAAAGCTAAGCATCTTAATCACATTACATATTTTGTTCAAACCTAAATGCAAGGGGTATGGGAATGCTTAATTTTGAGACCATGTATGACAGATATTAGTCTAATCATTTGTTTTGAATGATGCAGATGCACATACACTGCTAATCCCTATAGCGGGTAAAAACTGGGTTCAGAGCTAAAGTTTCTATGACCCTATCTTGTTGCGCTTCATATGGGAATGGATGGTTCTCCACTTAAGAATGACTTCCTGGACAAAAAACCTTATTAATGGCATCTGTGTAATCAGCAAAGTTCAGCTAGGTGGTTAATTATTTGATCTTACATTGTGAGATTTTGAGCATATTTGGGATGTTAATCCCAGTTTTCAAAAATCAGAACTTTTATGACGTGGAAGGAGTGTAATAGACTTAGGTTTGAGTTCAAAAAAAGGTGATTAAAACAACTGCAAAAACTCAATAACTACAGTTGAGGAACAACCTTCAAAATTAAACTCCCACCATGACTGTGCCTACTCAATAACTGGGTGGAGGAGGGCCATGACACTAGCTATAACCTCAAGGAGTTGTTTGTGGGCTTTAACAATATTTTTTAGTACTAGATGGTAGCTTTAACAATATTTTGGTAACCTCCAATTAGCTCTCAGCCACCAGGCGTATTCTGCATCAGGTGGTAAGAACAGGAAAGCGCTGTGGCCCAAGAGAACCTTTCAAGGATTACCTTTTGTGTGCCAAACCTAATTCAGATATAGCCCACTGTTGTTTTGAGCGTGCTGTATCTAATAAATAATGGTCAACTGTGAGATTTCCACAATCTGGTGCTCTATCTTTAAACTTTCACCCTTCAACCAAAGTATCTTTTGCAAAGATTTTAAATATTCAGCCAATTTATCTCTGACTATTCTTTTACTTTTGCTGTGTATATGGATTGTATACTTGGCTATTTTTTGATCAAATATTGAGATAGTAACGCCCATTACAAAGTGTTGGTGCTTAGAATGATCAGGATAATCTCTGATCAGCTTGCGCAGATCTCAATGTTCTTGCATCTCATCCTATGTTGTTTTAAAGCCTTATGACTGGAATTTGCCCCAAGTCTATTGTCAAATGCAACGAGTAAACCAGAAGATTTAAGCTCTAATGGCCAGTTGGCCGCCAATTTTAAGACCATGTCTTGGTTCAGAATTTGCTAATCAGGATTGTTTGGAACTTAGAGCTTTTTGATGTCACCCATTTCCAGTTATTTCTTCCAAACGTAGCTCTGGCTTCAGCCATCTTCTTTTACCATTTTTTTTCTTTTTTCTAGATATAGTTTTAAAATTTCTTTTATAGAGTATAATCCCAATATATAAATCAGAACCCTGCTAATAGTAGGGTGTTGGGTTATGTTTGCTTTTATTATAATAAACCATAAAAACCTAAACCCCGGTTTCCAAGCACCATGGTTAGATTTAGATGACCCATATTAAATCTTGCTCACTTACAACTCGTGCACTAGTGCATGTACCTGGTAGTTATTACCATAAATTATTAGGTAGTTCACCTTAAGTCAGATCTTCCCTTGAATCATCGTCATCATAACAAAAATAATCCACTAATTTATATTATATTAAGTTCTGTTTTATTATCCTTAGGGTTTAGGGGCAGGAATTTGATTAATATCACTAGGTTGACTTACTCCATGATTCTCTAATTTGTTTATAGAAAACCTCTGATTAATTTCATCAACATGATACAACTTAGCGCACTATACACCCACTTGTGCCTGTTAATATGTTTGAATAAAATTTTAGATACTTTAGACAAGTCCATATTATTTACCAGAAACCTCATGACGTATTGAAAGACAGTGTAATCTATAATAGCGTTGTATCTGGAAGTTTTTTACCAGACAAACATGGGCAACCTGAACAACCTCAACTATAAACGTTTGGATGAGAGTCACTGCTATTATCAAAAACTCCAATTCTACATACTACATATTTAATATTCTGCAAAACTCTACATACAGCGTTGCATTAATCATATTACCAGATGAATTGTGGTTACTTCATATCAGATAGTATAATGAAGAAAAATTAAGGAAATAGCGTCTTGTAGCCTCACTTATTAATATATTTCTGATGTCCACCCTTAATCTGATCCTATTAATCCTCAATTAGTTCAATTTACATATTTCTTAGAAGAAGCTTATCCAACTCAATTTTATCTAAAAAAGCCTAATACTAACAAAACAATGGAAGCAGGTTCCATTGTATGCACCACAAAGATTTAAATAAAGATCATGCATATTTCAACTCTAAGATACACTTTTCATTAGGGACAATGAAGGCATTGCTAGATTCTCTGATAGATAGTGAGCTATGGGCAATTAAATTACTTAAAAGTGGCGCAAGCTCTAGATCATGTCATTACTTAAAATTTAGTCAGTTGCAAGGGCCTCAAAAATCCCAAAGGTCAAACTCCCACTTTTTAAGTCCTATGGTTTGTAGCGCACCAATATAATTCTGTGGCCAACTCCTTTGTCAATCCAGAGCTACTATATCCTATGATCTTTAGCTGGGTTGGTGGCGCCAACAAGTAGTTTTTATTAACTTTGAATGCAATATGTCAGTGTTTGCTTCAAACCAATACTCAGGTGAAATCCCTCTGCTTCCTAATCTGTCATATTAAACACAGTAGAAGCTGCTGTTGAGTAATCCAAGATTTATGTACTATCTGAAAGCCTACTTATCTCAGATCTTCGCTCCCCTATAAAAAGGTTTTGAAACAATGTTGAAAATCATATACATCAGCACTTGTAATTTTATAAGGACTTCCGTCTAATGGTTGGTCTAATTAAAGTTTAGTCTTTTATGCCCATAAAAGGCTGCAGAAGACCAGGCCTTAAAAGGTTTAATTGACAACACTATGGTCAAAAGTTGGCCAATCAAATATTCTAATATCATCCTCTCTGATCTTTTCTAAACCTGATGGCACCTTGCAGCATGCTTGAATAATGATCATTTCAATAATATTTTAGTTTCTGATCAATGTCCTCTTTCTTTAAGTATTCTATATTTACAAACAATTCCCAAATATAAGATGTTTTAAACTGGACATGGTAAACGCTTCTCATTAAGACCACATAAAAAACTAACAGGAATGATGTTGAAATTTGGACATGAATTGGGTAGACTGCACAGGTATATTCAGCACTCAAACAGGTATAGCTATATGAAGACAGTATACCCCAAGAAAATGCAAAGCTTTTTAAGAGGTTAAGTTCTTATTAAATACATCTTTTTATTCCACTGCCAGTCTTGGTGTATACTTCCAGCGGTAATTGATCTGGTTAAAAAGAATGTCCAGTTTCCTTTGTGACTAGACATTACCAGCTTTTGCTTTTCCACGGTATTTTATTTAAATAAAAGGCCGGCCAAATTTGTACCCTGCCCTCTAATAAGTCAGCCTTCCCTGTAGCTCCCAAATATCTAGCGTTTCCCTTTAATGGTCTGTTAATAAGCTGTGGATAAACGTTTCTGATGAGACTGAGTTGTTTATTCAACGTCAGGCATGTCTTGTGGTGGTCTATTTAACATCATAAAACTTTTTATCCATCTGTTCAGCGTTAAAAGCATCTTTAGAGATTTTATTGAAAAAGATATTTAACATATTTGGTAGGATAAATCTTGACAGCTTATGACTGATGGGAGTGGAACTGGCATTCATTTTATGAGCAGATAGGAATTGATCCACTTAAAGCTAGGATTTAATAGTAAATTAATAATAGCTTGAATACAGATGGGAGAAAATGCTATAAAATGTCTGACAGCAGATTGATATGAATCAATCTGCAATACTCATATAATTGGGGCAAGAGTATGGGGATTTTAAATGCTTGGGTTCAGGCCTAAAATGTAAACAAAATATATGACAGAAATAATTGGGGCAAGTTAAAAGTGAGATTATAGGACATTAAGTGTGTTATGGCTGAAGTTGATATCTTATGGTTAGTTCAAACTCCAATTACAACATTTCCTCCACTTAACTAGACATAGGGATTGACAAATTGGCCATGACTGGCGATAAGGTTGTTGGTTTATATGGGTTGGCATCTCAGCGACCTGATTGTACTCCTATGTGTTTTCAATTGGCCCCTTCCATAGTGTTCTATCTTACTTATCCTCCTAAACCCATGGTTGTTGTAGTAGAGCACTTGATTTCCTACCCTGAGACAGGGCAAAGGATGGTGTTCTGGGTATCACGTTCCCTACATCTTGGTAAACAAGCCACTGCGCTGGAGAAAGCCTTAATTTGTATATTGATCAACACTCAATAATTGTTCTCTTGATCTTTAAAGGGCACCTTCTAGTTATACACCCTATCCTGAGAACATGGATCATTGTTGTAGAGCACCAAACCTCCCAAGGTAATCAGAGCAGCAATATCCGCTTTTCCTCATTTCTTTTCTAGGCACTTGCTTTTTCCACCGTAATTTCTTTAGGGTTGGCGTTTGAAGGGCTTTTGTTCAGATAAATCCGTTAAATTCTTGCTGGGTAACCTTAAACTGTTGGTCTCATCTTCCTAAGATTCTACTCTGATTGCCATGGTTTAATTCTGACGTTCCATCTCCTGGAGCTTCTCTAGCATCAGAAAAAATGGCTGCCAAGTTTCCTCAAGGGTGTTTATGCACTTTATAATTTTTGTTCCCCCTCTTCACTACCATCTTTATAGAAGAGACGTTGAGCAGCATCATTGGTGTAACCAATATGTAACTCAAGTTCTCTTCTGTACAAGACTATAATAGGTATCTGATTCCTTTACAGATTCTCACCCTTACTTGGATCCTGGTGCTATGATCATGGCACATCACTGTTTAACCATGGTTTCCTTGAAATCCTAATAATTCTGGACGTTGCTAAGCGCCTCCTCATTTACATCCCACAATTTCTCTAGCATACTGCTCATGTCATCTTCATCTTTTTTGTGTTTATGTCAATAGTGCACCCCTGTAGTGAGTACTAAATGTTGAAAAATTGTGTTTGCAACTGGGCGAGATTGCATAGATATAATTGGCACAAACCCTGTATAACTGTATAAAGACAGTATACCTCAAAATAAAGGAAAAACTCGCTAAGAAGATAAGCTTCTATTTATAGTTCCTCTGATTTTGCTGTAGTCTTGTTTTTTACTTCCAGCGTTGTGGATCTGACGTGATAGAAACTAACATATTCTAATTAAGCTTTTCAAAAAGCGCAGCCTTGTTGGGTACTTTCAGCACTGGAAAACCAGCATAAGTTATTCCGCGCTCCTTTGGGACTAGCCAATACAGATGGTGCATTGCCACGTTCTTCCATTCAAGTACCATGCCCTTCCAATTTATACCCTTGCCTCAAGTCAGTCAGCTTCATTTCCAGCTCCCAAATCTTTTTGAGTTTTCTCCTTATGGTCCACTAGTAGCCTATGGATAAATGCGTTTAAAAACTTGATGGTCATCTGTCCAACGTTGGGCACATCTTGTGGTGGTCTGTTTAACATTAATAGCATCTTGATAATTGTTTGTCCAACGTTGGGAATATTTAAGGTTCCAAATGATAAAATAATTATGGCACAGATTTGGCATAATTATTATGGCAATCTTTAACTGACAGGAATGGAACTGGTTTTGGGAATTGACATTTAGTCAATGAGAAGTTAGTGATTATTTTTCAGAATATGGGATTGTATAGTAAAATTAATAGTAAGAATTCAGGTGGGAGAAAATGCTAGCAAGGTATCTGACAGTGGATCGATAGGAACCAATCTTCCATACATGGATAATCAGGAGAAGGTTATGGTGAATTAATAAATGCTTGGTTTCAGGCCTAAAGATGTTAGTATAGTCTATGACACTAATAATTGGGATAAGGGTAAGTGAAGTCTATAGGCAGCAAGAGTGTTATGGCTGAAGTAAATATCCTATAGTTGGTCAAAATTTCAGATTGCAACAAATGGTTAACCAAAATCTGAACTCGCCATGATATGTATCAATTTTAGGTGATGTCCTTAGTCTCAGAACACCTTTACTGTCTTCCAATAGCCAATTGATAATTCACTTAGTGACTTCGGATTTTCTTTCATGGTGGTTTACATTGATGATCTCCTAATACATGTCCCTAATGAATAGAAGCATACCAGGACCTAGTGTTAGTAGCTGCAGGACTCCATAAAGCAGGCATTTATGAAAAACCATCCATTTGCTAGTTCTACATGGATGAGGTAAAAATTCTTTGTAATCTCATGTGCTCAAAGATGGATATGCCATCTCCACTTCCAAACTTAAAACTAATCAGTCCTGGGATAACCTAATTAATCATAACAACTGTGAAACTTACTTGATTCTGTTATCTTCTAAAAGTCTTAGTTTGCTTCTATAAACTGGCGGCGCCTCTGCACTTTTTGACAACCAAGAATTTTCTTTTAACTGGATGGCTGAAAGTCAACAAACTTTTGACGTGATAACAGGTACTTTTCACCACTCCTATTTTATGCCATGCGGACGAAGAAAAACCCTATATTGTAGCATTTGATGCTTTAGGTCTGGCGGTGGGAGATGTCCTATTGCAAGAGCATGAAGGCTAGTATCTAGAAATGCTCAGCTATAGGGTTTATTCCTTGACTTAAGAAATCCCTCCTGAAAACCCCCATTCCAATATTTCCATTGATGGTACTAATAATCTAGCCATCTAGAAAAAGACAAAGTTAAACTAACATAACCAGTAATCAAATATTTTTCATAAATCTGAAGCTTCTTTTATAGACTTTAAGGTATAAGAATCCTGCTTTGAAGGCCATTATATACCCTCTGACCGCTAAAGTAATATTTCATCTGGACAGCATGACCTCATAAGTCAAGCAAGTATATATACCATTCCTAACAACTATGCACATGACAGCACATATTATAACTTGTAGAAACCACCTTTATCCCTTGGGTTGAATGCAAATGATGGGATTATTATCAAAAATTACCTAAAGGGAGTTTCCCAATTGTAAAAAATATTAGAAATGTGAATATTACCAAAATGGGAAGAAAACTAATATTGTAAAACTCTTCTATTTAGACTACCGGTGTACCCATGCTGCTGCAATAGCCACAAGGGTCATGAAAACACCAGGAGAATTTAGAGCCGCAGCCGCGCATTCACAAGAAGGCCAGAGTTCCAAAAATTTAGTTAAGAAATTTTATTTGAGGTGGGCTGACTTGAGGAAAATACCGCACCAATGAAGGGAATTGAATCAATGGAAAAGTAGGATAAAACCCAGAAAACCTCCATGCATGGCGTATGATAGGCCAGAAACTCCATGGACCGCCTTGCTATTTTCCATTTCAGTTTGGGGCATTGGTGCGCATTGCCAACGCAGTCAAAATTGTCCTCTAATCAAAGTTCATCTACCAGGATCAAACTTGGGGAGGCAGTCATAATGAGTCCATACTCTAACACTGGGGTACACTCCCCAAAATTTAGTAAAGAAGCTCATATGATTATAGAGGATCAAAGAATTAAACTCTTATGGACCTAAAAACAAGCAGCAAATGAATAATCACATTATAAAAAACAAGATTTGATATATATCAATTGTTACATTGAATACTCTAGTTCCCAAATGCATGTATATTCTTTATGGTCATGTCAATAACTAATGTCAATTAAAGAATCTGCCTTTATTGTTATTTTTTGGGTGATAATGCTATATAAATAATTTGAAAAAAGGGTAATAATTATCCTTATGCTGTCTGAAGAAGTTGAGAGAGTTTCAGTATGCTCATGAGCAGCCCCTATATTTGATTCCGCAGCTTCAACATGGTTGGGCACGCTTAGAAACATCAGGAAAACCCCACATGCAGAATAACAAGACCATCCAATTTTTTTAGAGACTCACTCTGTGAAAAGTTAATTGATTTATTGCAATTGGATCAACCCTAAACATCAGCACCCTCCTGAGTGAGCGGCCAAATTTGGCTATAGCTGGTAACCTTCTGTTGGTATTTTTCTAAGAAGCTCAATGTATTGGATCGCACTGTAGCTATGTATTACAAGGAGCTGGATGCAGTGGCTTAGTCACTGATTCATTGGCTTTACCTTATGAAGGAGAAAAGTACGCTGTGATTGTGAAAACGCATGTTAAATCCCTCCTGTGTTATTGTAAAACTCAGAAACTAGTCATTTGACAGACTAGGACACACCGCGACTTACTCAGTTTTGACTTTAAGATATGTTTGTTTGTAGATCTCTATACATCTTGCCTGAAATCTTGAGGAGTATCCCTTATGGGACCAGATAGAAAAAGAGAACTTGAACATATAACAGTTATTCCAGAATATATGTGATCATATTTATCAACCCCTGCTATTGCTGAAATTGCTCTCACCCCACCTAGCTCCACATTAGTAAAAACCAATAACCCAACCTTCTGTAATTTCTTTCCTATTTCAATTATCACTAAGCACAACGGCTCTAATGAAGTTGCCAAAGCATTAAAAATAATGAAAGTATGCACCTCAACTTAGTTTTAGCTGCCCAATCCTCTGACCCTGAGGAAAAGATTTTGATCAAAGTTGATGCTGGTAAAGTACCTTTGTGAAGGTATTCAAAAATGATAGGTAATACTTCCAAGACTAGTCTGGGTTCACTCCTACTTGTGTTCCCATTTTATAATGAAAATTTGTGATCTATCACCATGGGTCACTCAGGTGTAAAATTTCATCAGCTTGGTAAAAAGGGCACATGAATGGATGGGTTAACTAAGGACGTCCCCATATGGATTGAGCATTGCCCAACTTGTTTATGCTCTAAATCATACCAAACAGGTTGAAATGGTCTCAATCCCCTACAGAAGGCATAAATTTCAGGTTTTCTATATTATTTGACTTTTCATTAGTATTATAGCATTCAAAGGGTATGATATCATAATGGTGATAGTTGATTGCTTTACAAATTATGTTATCTTCATCCTCATCTTAACTTCTACCTCAGCGGAGGACTTGTTCCTATTTTCTGGCACTCACATTATAATGTTTAACGTCCCACTATAACTTGTTAATGGCATAGGTCCACAGTTTACTTCAAGAATATAATACTTATTGTTTGATCTTAATGATCAAATTATGTAGTTTGTCAACATACCATCCTAATATGGAGGTTAAAAGGAGAATTCTAATTATGAGCTTAAAGCATGCCATTAGTGCTACACAACCATGTCACATGATACTTGTCCTCTGACCACCCTGGCTAATCCTCATATAACAACTCACCGTATCCTTTCATGGGTGTATTATCCACGTTTGCATATCTGAGTTACAATCCAAGCTTCTTAGTTGGTCCAAGGATCTGTGGAGTATCCCATCTTCCAATAAACTTTGAATCACACATCTAAGATATTCACCAGCAGGCTCATATCCAGCTTACAAAACTAACAACAACGCCAAGATATTCAAAGATTAAGAAAATGTGAAGCCCCAAACTATCAAGTAGACAAATTGTTTACAGGTGAAACCAATATATTGTAGTCCTAGTATACTTCTCATAAGTTATCCTGCAAATAAGCAGGACCTTTATATTTATAAACTTCTAAACAAATGATTTGCCTTAAGTTACCACCCCAATCAAAGTTCACCACTGATCTCACGTTTTTCCCTTTTCACATTTTAAAGGAAAATCTTCTAAGGTTAGAACTATAATGGTGTAAAGCACCCCCAACTTCAAAATATAGAAAATTTTAGGTTCAGGATGCATCAAACGTGTCATTTACTACTTTGTTTCTTGAAAAATATATCTTGCATATGAAAACAGTTGAGTTTCCTTTATATATAAATGTATAATTCGTTGCATATCTATTAACAAGTTTCACAAAATATCCTACATCACCATCACTAACCCAGCTCAAGACAGCTGATCTTGCAGTGACAAATTTGAGTACTTCATAATCACTATTTTGTTGTGCAGGCCCCTGAAGAGGATATGAACTCTTACTTTTAGAAAAAATAATTGTCAGGCTTCACCCAAGTTTAGGTGAAGCCCTGACTTTAGGTTTCCAAAAAATTTATTATTTACCTTAATTTATACTTGTAACTATTGATCAATGCTTTATTGGGCCTAAGGCCCAAAATCACTATTACCAACAGATATTTAAAGCAATATACTCGATTTATTTGAGGTACGCTGACCAGGGGATGGACAGTACCAAACACAACACTCAAAACAACAAAACAAAACTACTAACCAGGTGGGAAGCAGAAACTGCTAACCCACCATGGCAGAGGGTGAGGAGGGGTCAGGGGGTTGGTTTTCAGAAAGACCCACCTCGATCAAGGGATGTTGTTTACAGTACCAGATTAGAGCAGAGAGCCAGGGCGTTGAGGCATCCACATAGTGGGGGTTGAGGTCAGCGTAGTAGGAGTTTTCCTCTTCCGCATCAAGATAATGATGGGAAAGTGTTTCAACAAAAGCTGCGAGGAGAACTTCAGTTTCTTTGCGGGCTTCAGAAAGTTGGGTGAAAAGGGAGATACTGTGGTGGGTGATTTTGGCTGAGGGGTTGAATGAAGCAATCATTGCAACATTGATAACAGCAGCTTCAGCATCATCAAATAGTTTTGAGATGTCACTGCAGGGAGATTCAGGGAAGTTGGGGGGAAGAAGAGGGTGGGCAGGCCATGCTGGAGCTGAGCCACTGACTGGGCCACCGCGGTGCATAGTTTTGGGCAATGAGGAGAGGCCACCGCAGCTAAGGCGAGCTGGTGATCACTTTGGAAGGGGGCTGTATTGGGCAGAGGAGCGAAATGGTGAGGGGTAGGGGTTTCATCAAAGTCAGGAAGGAAAAATTCTGCCTGACCATAATCGCCTTGGCAGAGAGGTTGACCTGTATGCTTACTAATGAGGACATTACCTGATTTGTCAGTTTCAGCTAATAGATCCCATGGATTTTGGTTCACTGGAATAGTGGCATTCGAATTTGGGTGGGTGGGATTGGGCGAATGGGCAGCTGCTTGGGTGCCAATGGTGGTCTGAGCATTGCTCTGATTAGCTGGGGTAGATTTAGGTGGGAGAGTGAGGCTTTAAAGCAATATACTATTTCCAGTAATAATGCCAAATTCTTGAACAAATGAACTTGTATAGACCACCTCTCAGTGCTTCACTTCTGGTAGGACTGTTTTTAACACCCATATTTAATTATTAATATTATAATAGCAACATACAATGGTGAGACATTATCTGAGTTTCGCCTTGCACAATAGCTTTATAACACTATCCAATTTATGTCTTTGTCTACTGGCTTCTCAAAATCAGACTTGGATTGACTATCCTAGTTTACTTCCATATTTTAACCTTAAATATTATATCATTTTCTTTCATTATTATTTTCTCTGGCAAAATATAATGTGCTATTTTTTTAGTACTAGATGAATAGAATGTGCTATTAATTTTCTAATTAGATAGCTTTTTACACATATTATACTTATTTATAAAGTTATAGGTTCTCTTGATATTACTGAATTTTATATAGGTTAGGTCCTATTATGTCAGTCAAATTGACATTGTATCAGTGATGAAGGCATTCTTCTAAGAGGTTCCATGAGCTATTTTCCCTAATGATGTAGAAGGCCACTTAGTAGAAAACTGATGCTACTAAGACTAATAATATTATAGCCTTCAAAGCACTGGCCAATTATCCTGCTACTCAGAAAATCTGACACTGGCTCTTCCTGCCAAACGCTTTAAGGCTGCCCAGAGAAGACATAAATTTTCAAATAATATCATTCAGAAATAAGAAGAATATGATCTTGCACTAAAGGGTCCACTCTAATTATCAAAAATTCCATTTTCTCAATAAGATTCAAACCCTGTCATTCCAAAGCTGATATATAATTTAACCTACCAACTTACCCAGCTCCCAAACATCTTGGTAAATCTTTCTATAATCAAGACAGACTCTCTTAATTGGACAGCTGCTTACCAAACTATCATGGAAATTCAGAGAGTTTAGAGGTTGAGAAGTTTGTGTAGCATTTACTTTAAAAAGTGAAAATGAAGACTGGCCCGCTATCCTACAATCCTTTATGCAAACATCTTTTTGTAAGGAGCAGCTAAAACAATCTCAAATTGAGAAGGATAAACATACCAACAATATCAATATTGAAAAAATAGCTGCTAAAATGCCCCTGCGCCCATTTTTTCCCCTTTGCTAAGGCTCCTCCTTGTTTCACTAATAAATTTTAAAATTTTACCAGATGCCTCTACTCCCCTCTCATTTCGTTGTGCAAAGACTACTTGCTGTTCTAAAAACAGCATTGGATTATCCAGAAAGGGATTCATCCACGCCCATTTTGTTTTCCTCAATCAATGCTGCCAAGAGATCCGATAATTTACTTGGTCCAGCAGAATGGAGGACCCTCATACCCAAATTTAAACCCTTCACCAATCTATTTGTTTCATAGTACTATTTATAATTAGTTAACTTACCTGTTGTTGCTTAATCTTATAATTTATTTATAGGACCATATATATCCTTTTCTGAAAAGTCGCTAACTATAAAAGGTAAAAATAAGCTATTTTCATATGCTATATTTAATTTAAAATTTTAGTGTTATCTTGAATACTAAATTGGGACCACCTAGTGCTAATAAAAGACATTAGCTTGAATACTACATAACTATATTAATTATTTGTTATATGAGGGTTTTTTAAAAGTAAGGGCTGAATAAAACTCATAATTTTTGTAAGAAATCAGACTTTTTTGAATAACTCTCAAAAGTTGCAACAATTTTAAGCAAAGTTAATCTTTATTTATGTTTAAAGGAATTTGTATGTAGCTTTATAGAAACATATATTAAATCTTAACCAAAGGCGATAAAAACATTGACTTATACAAATATATAATATAGTCAATTTACTAGCTTTGCTTGGTTTATAGTTTACCAGTGGATTTTAATCAAAAAATTTAGTTTTATATTGATAGATGGCCATCAACAAGTTCAGAAACTATTGATCCTATCAATTTATTCCAATCATTAACCACTTGGCAAAAATCAATTAAAACTGTCAAATTATCTAAATTATCAACCATTTAGCCAAAATTAATTGAACTTTTAAACTACCCAAAAACTATTAAATACTCAGTAAAGACACTTGTTAAACTTATAAAACAACCAAAAACCACCAAACAATTATCAAAACTATGAATTTATCAAATTATTCAAACAATACTAAAACGCTCAGCCAAAACAAAATTAAGTCTAAAATATATCTCTTTGGACTTACATACTTTTGTCA
This sequence comes from Massospora cicadina, assembly GCA_022478985.1. Lineage (NCBI taxonomy): Eukaryota > Fungi > Entomophthoromycota > Entomophthoromycetes > Entomophthorales > Entomophthoraceae > Massospora > Massospora cicadina. Next base: position 123,838 of record JAKSZP010014489.1, read on the forward strand.
AAATAATTATATATTTTTAATATCTTAATACCATCTACAAAATTTATATAGTATTTGTGTCAAGATTGGTTATTCAGGTTTATTTATTTATGAGATAAACTGTCCCATATTTAAATATATAAACACAATCTACTTAAACAACAATGAATGTTTCTTTGCTTGTCCTGTGTGTGCTCTTATACTACTCACATAATTAAAACAAAACTTTGGTAGTTTGTTGTGCGCACACCTGTAAAGTTTTCTTAGTTAGTACTACCATTTTATAATAGTAATATAAAAAAGTTTTATATTTAAGAAGTGAATTTTTATATGTTTTTAATGGTCTTATTATATCTTTATGGCTGAGAAGTTTGATTTTCAGTTGATATAATAGGTTCAATGGCTTTAATAAGAGTGTTGGTGGTTTAAAGGTTTATTATAAACCTAATGGTTATAGTAAGCAATTCATGATTGGCTAATTTGATATGTCATTGATTTTGGTAAACTGTTAATGGTTTTTGGTTGTTTCAATAAGTCTAGTTTGTTATTAAGCAAGTGGGTGATTAATTGATTTGGTATGTTCAATGGTTTTGGATAAGTGTTTAGTGGTTTATCTATGTCATTAAAAATTTAAAATACCTAAATTAAATCATGTGTTATTAGACCTGAGCAATGGCAGGTAATTTTACTATCTATATATAATATAAATTCTAGTATTATCATTTCAAAGCAATTATTTATCAAACCTGAGCAACGCTGAGTAACTCCACTATTATTTAATTGAAACAATAGTTTTAGGTAGCTTTAACTATGACTGAGTGTTGATGGTTGTTAGTAGATTTGATAGGGCAATTGGTTTTGGTTAAAGGTTGTAGAAAATGGGTGAATCAATATTTTCAATGGGTTTATCCAAATTGTTGGTGGTTATCTATAGTATAAAATCTAGAATAATGGTTCTAAACATCTGGTAAGCTATAAACAACGTAGAAAAGCATGGGTATCTGGATACTGGTCTATTTATAGAAATTACTAGCATTTAGATACTCATGCTTCACTATAGTGATTATAGCTTATTAGATGATTTGAAACATTCTGTTAGTTTTTATTATATAGATAACCAACAAACACTCAGCCAAACCCATTATTATTACTGATTTAACTAAATTCCACCAACCAATCTGACAACCAATTGCCCTATTAAATCACCCAAAAACCACCAACCACTCATTAGTTAAATCCAACTAAAACTATTAAATCAAAAAAGTTACCAAACATATTGCCATCACCTATTGAATTTTATTAAACCAACCAAGTACTACCCAGCCAAAACCATAATGAACCTATCAAATCAACTATAAAAATGCCAACAACTCAGCCAGATAAATTAAGCTATTGAATTAGATATTATCAAGCTGATACCAAAACCTTTAAGTATATCAAATCAACTATGTCCACCAAACAATAAGCCAAAACCTATTATACCTACCAAATCAACCAAAAACCACTACCCACTTGTACAAACCCAAACTGAACCTATTGGTTCAACTAAACCCACTTCATCAGCCAAAACCAATTGAGTTTATCAAATCAACTATAAACCGCCAACAACAACCTTAAATTAAAAAAAAACTTATAAATTCAATCAAATTGTTGACTCCTTTATTAAAATCAATTAAATCTATCATATCAACCAAATATTTATTTGCTTGGCAAAAAAACTGAGACTACCACTAAATTAACAAAAAGCACCAATCACTCAACCAATAGTGATTGAATCCGTTGATTTAACTGTTAACAATCAATCTACAATCAGAAGCTGACGCAAAAATGACATAAAGCTAGGATTCTTTCAATCATTTCATTGACAGTCAATCTGCAATCTGAAATCTGATGCCTTTTCTTAGTAATAATCAATCTGTGATCTTAAGTCTGTTATAAAAATGATAGAAAAATTCTTTTGGGAAAATAAGAACTGACTTTGAAAAATGCACTAAAAGTATGATATAATTGATAAAAAAAATAAAAATATATGAGATAATCAATAAAAAATTTTCATACAATGATAAACCCTTTTAATTTAGCGCCATAATTCAACCTGAATTATAGATCTTTCTCATAAATACGAATAAAAGTTTGTATTGGATTGTGTCTAAGTGTAAAGTGTAAGTAAATAAGAAACACTGTGCTGAGTATATATTATTAGTTGCTTACAGTTTACAATTGGACTCAATATAGTATATACTCTAATTTGTATTTGTGAGCAAAATTCTATAAGTCAGTTTAAATATGGCGCCAACTTTGAAAAGTTTTTATTAAATTTTCACACTTTTTATCAATCATTTCATACTTTTTAGTGATTTTTTATCAATTTTTAAGTTTTCATGTATATTCATCACTTATTTCATACTTTTTAGTGCTTTTTCAATGACAGTTATATTTTTAAACAATTTTAGGAGCCAATTTAAAATATATATGTTTTATACTGCAATTGGCATCTCATTATAACTAAGTAGTTTGGGGTTAAATGGTTACTCTAATAAGCTCAATGGTTTTGCCAAGTGGTTAGTGATTAACTTTTTAATAAGTTTATTTGTTTCTTGCTGAGTAGTTGGTTTCTGGTTGATATGATCTGATAAGTTCAACTGGTTTTGGTTCAGTAATTGGTGTTTTTTGGTTGATTTGATAGACTCAGTTTAGTTTTAAACAGGTGGTTGGTAGTTTAGGTTGCTCTAATAAGCTTAATTTGTTTTGGATATGTGTTTGATGGTTTTTTTGTTGATTAGATATATTCAATTGATTTTGAATAAGTGGTTGATTCAATAGTTTAAATGATTTTGGCTAAGTGATTGGCAATTAGTTGATTTTCTGTATAGTTTTTGCTAAGTGGTTAATAGTTGTAGTTATTTGATTGATTCAATATATTTAACTGCAATATAAACATGAGATGGCATCTCTACAATATTTCTATCTGAGGTAAGCGGCACCTCTATCATATATGACGTCAGATTTAAAGCTATAAAATAAATCAAATACCCACTAATTGCTCTTCTGAAAAAATAAACCAATTCATTATAATTGTATATACATCTTCACTTTTTACAAATAAAAAGTTTTTTATTATAGCAATCCTTATATAAATGGAATGGGACCTAGGTGGTATCATCTTATTTCATAAAAAAGGTTTATTCAAATTAGTCTACTAGTTTCAGACTTATGCACAAACATAAACATAAAAATAAAACTTATATACAGGTCAAATTGAGAACCAATTCCTTTTTAGAGTCAGTTAAGAATAGGATCCCACCAATCATATCATTAATAATCAGAACACTTCTATTTAAGTATGTTATGACAATAATTCAGTATGACGCTGAGATAGAAATTCCTCCAATCATTAAAAAGATTATTGAAACTGTGTAAAAATGGTAGTGAAATAAAATTACACCAATTTTTTTGAAAATTGGACACCAGAAATGGCGTTTTGGACTTGTCTATCCCATAAAAATCTCTTTATACCTGTTAAAATTTAGAGTTTTATGTTTATTTATATTCCATTATACCTATATTACTTGTGGGTTTAAAATTTACAGAAAATGCTAATCTATTAGCCTTTATATTGATGTTGGCTATTGATAAAGATAAGAAATAATATTCTAATAGATTAATATAAAATCAACAACCACTAAGTAAAACCAATTAAACTATTCAAAATAAGTAAGCCATCTATCACTTACCTGTAACATTGAGCCTTTAAATCAACCTAAAACCACCAGCCACCACACAGCCAAAACTAATTTTTAAACTTATAAAACAACCAAAACTACCAACTATATGCCAAAACCTATGAAAACTATTAAATCAAACAAATCATAACAAAATGCTCATCCACAATGATATATGATTGTCATTATAATCTTATTTTTTATAGTCTTATATATAACTTTTTTTGAATTGTTACAAAATTGTTTTGAAATACAGCCTATGGTCATTTCCAAATTTAAAATTATTTTTGCCAAGTTATGTGATTTTTAATTAATCTGTTCAAGAGATAATGTGTCTTCTACATACACACACAATTTTATATATATTTAGATATTTAGTAACCCATCTTAGCTTTGGTTTATAATTTATCCAAAGGATTCTAATGATCATTTTTGATGACTTCAAAAAGGAGGAGGTTTTCAATTTGACCTGTATGTTTTTTCTATAATTGTTCACGCATTGATCCAAAACTACTAAACCAATTTGAAAAAACTTTTTTAATGAAAGAAGATGATCTCATAGTGGACTCATTACAATTTTGTAAGAATTAGTCCAGTATCTGAACAGTAATTTAGTTTTAAAATGTATATGTCTTATAGCTGGGGATAAGTTCAAAATCTTAGGTAAGTGATGATGTCATAGCATTATGAGGCTAAAGTTTTGTAGATGGCTATCATTAATTATGGTTTGTAATTGATCTAATTAAATTAATTAAATAGATAGATTAAAAATAGTAATTATAACTGGCCAATGGTAAGTTCAGTATGTATCAGTCAAATCAAATTAACTAAATAAATAAATTAAATTAAGTATTGCAAATGAAGATTGTAAAGTTTAATATAAGATTATTTCAATCATTTAAACAATACCCATCAATTTTTTTAAATAAATCTACTGTACCAATTAAATAACCAAATATCAAAAACTAAGCCAAAATGATATTGATTCTGATTAAAGTATTATATACTGTTTTCATCTTATTATAATTTTTACATGATTCTAAAATTGAAAAATAAGAGAACTGGCCTAATTTAGTTCTACTAAATTTATAGAAACTTTGTAATAAGTTTGGCATTTATGGTGCAGTTGTTTAGGAGAAATTATAAAATAAATATTTACATGCATATATAATAACTCCATATATATAAGATTACTTTAAATGGCTTTCAACTAGATTCTTACTGATTCCAAAATTAATTAACCTAACTTTAAAATCTATCAACCATCTGGTTTCTGTTGCTTGTAATTTTAGTATAAACCAATTTTACACAATCACTTAAGTAATCTAGATATCCCAGTTGTCTTTTTTTAAAGTTAATTGATAAACACAATGATGATATCTCAGCATAACAATAGATGAAATGTTAAAGAAGATTTTGAAGGAAACCCAGCTAATACATATACACGCTCTTTGGCTTTTTATCATTAGGTAAAAGTTAATTCTTTTTCTAGAAAATTTTCTTACATATTGCACAAGGCACATCACAAAATATATTGTTTGCTTTCTTCAAAATCAGACATAACAATTGCCTGCCTTTTCTTGATAATTGTTTCATGAATTCATTATAAGTGATTACTTCTCACATCAGCCATCTTGTTCTGCAGAATGTCATTATTATGTTCACATACATTAGATAGCTATTGTGGATGATCTTCAGCAGTCTCATCTGAAAGCTGTTTTTGAATCAATAAGAGGTGATGTGTTTGTTCATTGGAAGTCTCATTTTAAATGCATTTCTGAACCAAGGAAAGATAGTGAGCATTATTCTTTTGTTCATCAGATAGTTGATGGTGTGCTTGATTAGTTGGTGTTATCCTGTTCTGCCTCCTTGAAATATCTATAAATCATGTAATCTCATATCCATGTGAGTCATTCAATATTTTAAACTTGAGAATCTTTTATGGCAGAGATATGTTAATTCCTTTTCACTTAAGAAAAGCGCTCAGATTTTGACAATTACATATCAGGCAAATGGCTTATCTACATATGCATGTCGTTTTTATTGGCTGACCCATGATTTTATCCTAACGAAATGAAACTCAGTTGTTTAACTAAAAATTATTAAATAAAAGAATGGGAAAACTGACTTTAAAAATGTACTAAGAAGTATGAAATAATCAATAAAAATTTCACTAATAAGTATGAGATAATTGGTAAGAAATGCACTAAAAAGTGTGAAATAATTAACAAGTATAAATAAACAATAAAAACTTTGGTGGAATCCTGTCAAGTTAATTTGCTTGCAGGTGCCTAGGCCCAAATCTCAACAAATTACAGAGGGAGGAGTATTTAACCTCTTGATAACTGTGTTAGTTTTGTTTTAAAGTGATAAATAATTTACAAATAAACTGATTTTTAAGGAATTTTATTGATATATAATTTTTGGGGTAAAAAGTGATTCCCTATTATATTGTTGACTCCTTGTACTAAGGTGAGTCAGGGCTAAAATGAGAAAGATGGCGGAATTCAGAATAATTGAGGGGTTGCTCAATCTAAGTAAATGAGAATTGAGCCAATCAGGACTCTTGAGATCCTTTCCACCTTAACAAGGCTTTTGTTATGAGGGTTAGATCATCAGTTGGGATGACATAACCATGCGGCAGCATTTTGAGATTTGTGCCAATTAGCCACCTGGAAAAGGGTTGTAGTTCAGCTGTTTACTGGTGTTTTTATTTGTTATTGGTGGGAAAGATGCATTCATCCTCCTGGCACCCTTCATATCTATAAAAGAGGGTTATTTCTCTTAGAAACTTGCATCAAATTCAAGCTGGTGCTTGGGCGGACTTCCCATGGAAGTTGGGCTATTTTGCCAGAGGTTCAAAGAAGTCCACGCTCTAGAATCCAAGAAATTAAGTTGGAAATTAGGAGCAGAAGTATAAATCTGAGATAAGTGGTTCCACTGAGAATCATGATGGGATTTTTGCTATTAATTACCTTATTTACCGCCAGAATTCTCTTCTCACTTAGCTAAACAATTAATTACCCAAAAAACTTTTTGAAGTTAGCGCCATATTTTCTACTGACTTATAGAATTTTGCTCATAATTAAGAATTAGAGCTTATATTAGATTAGGCCCAAGTGTAAGCTGTAAGCAACTAAGAACACATAGTGCTGAATATATTTATTATAAATGATTATATATTTATATACTTTTAGTGCGTTTTTGGTGTCAATTATTACATGATCAATGTGTTGGTCATGAACACTATTAAGTTGCTCAAGTTATATCAGTTTGTTGATAATAATAGTATAATATTCTTTCCATCTAGTACTAAAAAAAATAGTATAATATTCTTTAACCCTATACTGGCCTCAATAAGAATCATTTATAGCTAAGATTCAGGAAGTTGTCAGTAAATGATTAGTATTTATTTTATCAACTCTATGGAATGCATTCAGGTTGGATGTTACTATACACCACAGCACAGACAGTTCAAGCAGCACCTTGCAAACACACTATCACACACTCACCAACATATAGACTCATGCACACACCACCAGAGATAAAACATCTGTGGAATAACAATAGTATAAGACACCACATCAAAAGCAATTAAAAGCAACAAACAATACTGTATAAAAACAGAAATATAACAACCAGTACGCTAAGAGATTGCACTGAAAAGAGGTTCTCTCTTTATGATATCTAACTTACAATGTAGAAAGAGTTAGGAACACAATTAATATATGTTGATAGCTCACACAAGCACATGTACATAACATAAGTTAGTAAAAATACAATGGTGAGCACTAATCTTAGTTCATGGAACATGTAAGATATATAATTCTGCATTAAATCACTATGCATCCTCACTTAATGAAGGCTCAGATGCAACTTAACACAAGGGCGAAAATTAAAATTCAGCATTAATGTAATTCAGCCTTAAGAAGATGTATAAATTAATCATTGATGATAATGCAGATTATTGACCAATAAATTTAGTTTTCATTGAAGAACTTTCATCTGTGCCTCACACAGTCTCCTAAATAAATAATTTATCCTGAACAAAATGAACTATTATATATAGTCAGCACTGTGTGTTCTTAGTTACTTACAGACTACACATAGACCCAATCCAATATAAGCTCTAATTTGTATTTGTGATCAAAATTTTTAAGTCAGTTTGAAATATGGCGTCAAGTTCAAAAAAGTATATCCATTAATACTTTTTATTAATTATTTAATACTTTTTTAATGTGTTTACCAATTATTCTATAATTTTAGTGCATTTTTAAAGTCAGTTCTTTTTTCCAAAAAAAATGTTTTTATATTAGAAGATGGCTATTAATATTTTCATAAACCATTAAATTTAACTATTTATTCTACCACCTACTACTTGACAAAAGTTAATTAAAACTATCAAATTATCTTAACTGATCAATCATTTAGCCAAAATCAGTTGAACTATCAAGTTAACCAAATTTTATAAACTATCTAGCAAAAACCAATTGTTGAGCATATAAAACAACCAAAAACCACCAACTGATTATATAAAATATATGAGCTTATCAAATTATATGAATGATACTAAAATGCTCAGTGGAGGCAATATATGATTGCCTTTAATTTCTTACTTTTAAGAAATTTTATTATAAATTTTGTCAAAATGAATTATAATGATTTTTGAAAAATATTATTACCATTCCCATATTCATAAAGTATTTGTGTCAAGTTTGGTGAATTTATATTTTTTATTCATGTTATAATTTTATCCCAAATTCAGATAAATATACACAATAATTTTTTATAAAGAGACTAGCAAAGTTGCCCATCGTGGCACAGATTTATTTATTACCAGACAATTTAAACTAATTAATTTAGGTTTTGTATTATAGATAACACAAAGCTGCTTACTCATTACCATTGCACATATCAAACCAATTATTCACCAGCCGCTTACCCAATACAGTTTAACTATTTATTAATCAAAAACCACCAACCATTTAGACAAAACCAATTGAATCTATCAAATTACTCTTGTACCATTAAACCACTTGGAAAAGCCAAAGAACCTATCAAATCAGCCTAAACCCTTCAACCATTTGGCCAAAATCAATTGTATGTAAGAACCAACCAAATTTTGCTAACTCCTCAGCCAAAAAAATTAAGCTATAAAAAACTAACCAAAATTTATTAATGCTTGGCTAAATCTAATTTATATAATAAATAAATAAAAACCACTAACCACTTACCCAAAACCATTTACTCTTTTAAATTTTAAAAAAAAGCATCAACCAATTATCAAATTAAAATTAAATATATCAGATTAATCAAATACCACAAACTACTAACCAAAACATCTCTACTTTTTAAGATTATATATATATATATATGAAAAATTTTCTTTCTTGTTGCAATCACTTTTGCAACCTATTCAATTCAAGTCTGAATCTAGTTTGATAATCTCACAGAGGAGATTAGTCTGCGCCCATGTCAGGTAGCAGTTGGGCAAGTAAGGTAAGAGGAGCAGGTGGAAGGCCCACGGCCTCCAACGTTCAAAAACGCCCCAGAGAAACCAACGGAATAGACAAAAATTTTAAAAAAATGGTGGTCACTATTTCCCCAGAAATTCTCACATGGCAAGCACAATGCAACCAGTACATCAACACGCTGCACTCCCAGCCACTTTTGTTGGTGGAATATGGAGTCTGCATGTTTCTGGACATCCAACAAACAGCTTTATGGGAAAAATTTTGTGAAGATGTGCACACTTTTTTTTTGACTGCGGTGTACGTTGCACCTCACTCCATGTCATGCAGTTGGCTGGACCTAGGTTTCAAAAAAAAGAGGCAGCAGATGAGGCTGCTGCAGTGTGTGTAGTGGTTGACCTCCCCAAAGGACAATGGGTCATCAAAACCAAATGCACCAGATGGATGAAATCAAACCAAATTTTCCTCACATTTGACTTTTTGCCTACTATGGTAAAATGTGACATTTTGGAACAACACCTGAAAGATGGTCTCACTGTATATGGCAAAATACAATCTTTCAAAATGCAACGCTTCATGCTGATGCCACACCTGTGCACTGGCAAAGCCATCACAGTTCTGACCCCAACCGAGGAGATCACAAAGGACCTAACCCAGATCCTGCACTCCACTTTTATTAATATCAAAGGGCATACCACTCACCCATTCCGGGTGACCGTGGACAGCGCGCCCCCTATCTGCACCCACTGTGATGTGTTTGACCATAAGGCGCACACATGCCCCACCAAGGAGGGCGTCACATTCCAAGAGCACCCCTCAGCAGCCATGGCCAGCGGAGAGGCGCACTATGAACTAACCATAAGCACCAAAGAGGTTTTCCCATGGGGAGCACAAGGCTGCTACCTACTAGTAAATCCCATCTCCCCGTAAGAGTGGAAGAAGGCCAAGCAGGCCCACAGGGCCGCAGCCAAGGAAGCGGCCAAAGCCACCACCGCTATCCCACACTCCCAATGCCAGGAGGACACTGAAACCTTCGCGGTGGAAGCAACTTGGGAATCCATCAACCAATCAAATTGGGAAGCCCATGCCAATTGGGCCACTCAATCTGAGGATCCAATGGGGGACTCGATCTCACCAAATCGTTGTACCCAAGCTCCAGTTGAAACTGACTTAGGGCCCATCCCAACTGAAAATTTTTTTGACCCACTCAATGGTGCGCCTAACTCATCCGCACTGCAAAAAATTCGTCTGACGTCGGGGAAACAAAAAGCAAAGGCTAAAGCCAATGCAACTCTTTCCACAAAAAATTAACAAAAATCCCAATAGCGTTGCTGCTAACACCTGCACTGCCATGAAGGCCCGTGGGGATCTAGAGGAGGCTAGTGGGCCTGGGTGCCCACCCTCTTGCACCTAAGGTGCGATAGGGAAACCTTCACTTTAGGGACGTTTAATATTGCTGGACTCAAGGCCTCCCCATCCTGGGCTAGGAAACTGAGTTTTTTGCAACAAAATTTACCCGTGGATATCCTGGCCATCCAGGAGTCCCACTGTCTGTGAGGTTCTGAGGAAGCTTGGAAAACAATGCTCCTCCCATCCCTATCCTTTTGTTCAGAGCACTGTGGGGTGCTAATTCAGAAAAATAATTTTTTCAAATTTTCATCATCAGAAACCTTCCTCAATGGCTGAGTCCTCGTTGTCACTTTCTCATGGGCTGATGTGGTACACGCTATCATCATCTATGCCCCAAATGGTGCACAATAGCATTGGGAATTTTTCTTATTGGTCAAATCCCTCCCGCTACCCCCAGACCCTTTTGTAGTTGGTGACATGAACTGCTGGCTAAACACTCCAACGGACTGGTGGCCTTCCTCCTCCCACGCCCCCCAGGGCCATGTTGAACTTCACGTTCTAAAGGCCACCCTTGGGTTAATGGATGCACTGCCACGGCAAGCCCCACTGCTCAAGAACATGATGCGCCCCCACATCCACAATGGCCAATTAAGGTCCATGTCCCACATTGACCTTATCCTTATGCTGGCAAAATTCCAACCCCACATATCCCACTTTAAAACAACAAAATTGGAATTCTCTGACCATCAACTGGTCTTGATAACCTACCACCTATTTGTCACAGCTGCTAAGGCCCCACATTGGTGCAAAATCCGCCCCTCTGAGCTCGCATTGCCAAGATTTCCACGTGGGTGGAATCAGCAACTTTGGCAAAAGAGTTTGTTGCACCGTTTTGCGTGGACTCCATTTCCACATAGGCAACTTTCAAAGATTATACTATCTGCCACTCTCGCCACCTCTCCTCCAGATGCTCATGAGCCACATCAGCTGTCATTTCGCACGCTCTGGCAGAGTTGGCACACCTGGAGTCCAATATCCCAGCTACAGGATACAGCTCTGCATGGGGCCATAAGTGGGCGGAGGCAGCTGCCCACCTCAACGCGCTCAAAAGGCAACACAAACATCAGGTTTGTGTTCAGTACAGGGCCAAATGCATCACAAAAGAAGAAAAGGCACCGCACATTTTTTTAAAAAAAATTTGCACCACGCCAGAGTGTGGCCTGCACACAGGTGCAAAGATCGGATGATTCCATTGCAGATATGCCAGCTGAAGTGGCAATTGAAACACAAAAGTATTACTCTGAGTTGTACTGATCTGAACCAATTCAGCTGGCCGAAGTGGCAGAATTTCTTGACCAAGCCCACATCTGCACCATTTTCTGATACCCATAAATAATGAATTTGATTACTCCAAACAAGTTTTGGACAGCCATTCGCGGTGCACCAAACTGAAAATGCCCAGGCCCAGATGGCATTTCATATGAATACTACAAAAAGTACTTCAAATATATATCCCCACTACTGCTGGCCTCACTTAACCAGAGCCTTTTGGAAACGCGCCTCCTGTCAGGAGGACAAGAGGCCTTCACCGTCACACTCTTCAAGAAAGGGGACAAGCTAGACTTAGCCAACTGGTGCCCCATTTCTTTAACTAACACAGATACTAAAATTTTAACCAAAATCATGGCTACTCGTTTAAAGATTGTAGCATCTGCCACCATCTCCCCAGAATAATTTGGTTTCATACCCAGAAGGTCAATTTGGGACAACGTGCACTCTTTGGCTAATGCATGCCAGTCCACAGCCTCTGGGGCACCTGTTGATTGGACCAACAGAAGGCCTATGATAGAGTAAACTGGGAATACCTCAGGGCCTGCCTCCATCAATTCCGCTTACCCCCTCACTTCATCAACTGGGTGATGCTGCTCATGGAATCTAGAACAATGGCTGTACGTGGCCCTGGCTTCCTAACGGAAGTAGTCCGCCCTCAAAGGGGCTTGCAACAAGGAGACCCCCTTAGCCCACTCTTATACAACTTCAGCCTTGACCCACTACTTCGAAATGTGAATGCCCAAATCACCGGGGTCCATGTGCCAGGCCAAGCCCCAGTCAAGATGATGGCGTTTGCAGATGACTGTGTGGTTGGGGTGTCTAATAATAAAGATGCACGCGCACTTGAAGCCCTCATCCAGGAGTATTCCTGGGTAAGTAACACTGCACTGAATGCCTCCAAAAACCAAAATCATCCTCCTTCGTCACTATCATAACTGCTGGGCCCCTGCAACCAGCGCTTAGCCCAGCCCATCTGCTCGCACATACGCTCACCCTCCCAGCTCACCCCACACCACCCACTGGTGCTCCCCTTTGTGTCACGCCCTACCATAGGGCTGGTCCTCCATCTGGGCATGTGGGTGGAGGCAGGCGGATATGCATCAGCAGTAATGGAGTTATATTCTAGACAACGTGACAAAGCGCATCGCCTCCCTCAGAGCCCACCCTACTCCCTTACTGGCAGGGTCGTTTTGGCCAACTCTATGCTCCTCTCCAAAATCTGGTTTGGAGCCCACGCCATCCCCTTCTCCACAAGCTTCTTCAAATCCTTACATGCCCTGCTGCAAGGATGGCTATGGTCAGGTCGCCCTCCACCAGTACAGTTAGAGATCATGTTTGGCCCTCATCTGCATGGTGGCATGGGCCTGCTTGACTTCAGAGCCCATGCGGCCAAGATCTTGGGTACCTGGATTGCGGTCATCACCACCCCTACGCTCCCCTCCCAACTCTGGTCCCGCGCGGCCCACTCCAAGTTCTCCCACGCCTTGGGCCTCAACAATCCATTGATCCCCCACTCCCTGATGAAATACCTGGCTTCACACCCATCGGCCACAGGTCCTCACAGTACTAAAACCCACTATAAACGAATCCTCCTCTCCATGCGGAGCGCTGAGTGGAGAATTTGTATTAGCAGACATACAACCCAAAAAAGACCCTCACCCCAGTTCACACAAGAGGTACAGGGGCTACCCATCCATGATGGCGTGATCCCCACACGGCCCATGTCCTATCCAGGTGGACTACCTGGACATGAAAGACATCCCTAACTCCATTGAGACCCAAAAAACTATCTGGAAATACGCACACCATCCTCTGTTGCAGCCTCAAATCTGTTCCCATGTGTGGCGCTGCCTGAGGCGGGTGTACCATACAGCTGAGCTCTCTAATGCTTTACACTCATCCTGCGTCGTGTGTGGACAGTATGGAACGCTGTTCCACTGCCTGAAGAAGTGTCCTACCTCTAAAGTGATATGGCGCGAAGTCCAACGTCTGCTTGGCCAGGATCAAACACATCCCTTCAGCCTGTCAAGAGATATATTTGCTTTATCAATGGCCTCCCCCCTTCCACCCTCTCTCCGTGCTCTGGTGGTTGCAATAGCCATGTGGACTATCCACACGATTGTTTTGGATGCCATCGCAGGCTCCACCCCCACCCTCCCAGAAGCTGTCCACAGATTCTGGTCTCATTTGGTGGATCACTTTCAGGCGTGGATGTTTGGATACCTCCCACCACATCACCGGCAGCTGGTCTCCTCCTGGTTCCCAGTTTGGTTCATCAAATCAGACCCTTTCTTCCACACGTGTTCAATTGTGGCTATGGCCCATTCACACGTTCCCTCCCCCTCCCCAAAAGTGGCGTTCCCGCTGGCAACAAGAGATAGCATCTCTTCTCTGGGGTGCCTTCCATGTTACTAAGTTTTGTCTCTTCCAGGTTGACATTCAGAAGTGTCCATCCCCTGGTCAGCCTTCCTCGCAATAAATTTAAAATTTAAAATATATGTAAATATGTGACACATCACTTTTAAACTATTAAACTAATCTCAACCTAACTTGTCACAGATATTTTTATAGCTAGTGGAAACAAATTAAACAGGTATTCTAAAGTCAAATAAGAAAACTCAAACAAAGTAACTAACTTTGAAAAATGGATTAATAATTAATAGTCAAGCTAACATATCCTAAGTTTTAAGCACTTAAATTATACTTGATTGAAAACTTCTCAAAAATGCAGAAATTAACATCTTATTGTCAAAGCAAATCCAAAGTAAATGCAGTTAAACAATACTTTTTTAAAAAAGATCTGATAATTACATTGGCTCATCATTTATCTTTAGTTTCAACTATTTCTAGCAATAGTTTTAGATATCTAAAATATAGATAACCTAATAAACCTCTTAGTTAAAACTATTAAATACTAAATCATATAATCACCAACTGCTTGGTAAACCAAATTAAACTTATTTAACAACCAAATTGCGCCAACCACTACCAGAACCAGTTAACTCATCAAATCAACCAATCATTATCTGCTTACTAAAACCATCAAGTAAATCAACCAAAAACCACAAACTAATTTGGAAAAACCATTTAAACTATTGAATCAACCAAATATCTAACTGCTCAGCTGTAACAATATACTGATTACCATTAAAACATATGGAATTGACACTCTGTAGGATAGAACTTTTTATTTTTTTACTATTAAGATAGTTGTACTAATTAGAAACTTTTGTGGGCATGCACATAACAACTCACTAAAGTTTCATTATAAATGGTTAATGATATAGGAATGCATATACTGCAAAAAGAAACAATAATTTACATTTTCTAAATAAATTTATACTTTTAATACAGTTTTATTAATCTTTTTGAAGATAGTATTTTATAATTTGAAAAATTTATAGAGTATTTGTGCCAAGTTTAGAGATTCCTTATTTATTTGCTTATAAATATTATGTAAATATATAGATACTCACAATGACTGTTATATTGAAATTCTTAGCCTTGTGTTTTGTTGACAGCTCATTTCACACAGTGCTGCTTGTGGGTTTAATTTGATCAAATGATACTAATCAAGTAGTTTTTTATTGGTAGATGGCCATCGATATTAAGAAAATTTAAAACTTTAAATTATTATAGAATTACTAACAATTCAGCAAAACCAATAGAACATATCAAATTAACTAAACCATCACCCACTTGACTGAAACTATTGAGCTCATAAAATCAATTAAAGACCACCAACGACCCAATTAAAACCAATTGAGATTATCAAATTGCCTAAAAAATTAACATTTAGCCAAACCCAATTAAAATCACTTTTGCTAAACCATCAGCTAATCAAACAAAATCAATTATTGAACTTGATGGAAAAAAAACTAAAACTGCCAGCTGCTTACCATGACCTATGAACCTATTGATTTATTGTATAATACTAAAAAGCTCAGCTGAAAGCTTTTATTTACATTGTAAAATCATACTACATTAGACCTTAATTCTAAATTTTATTATAATTATTATTTTGATAATACCCTACTTATCTTCATCTGATAGTACACAACTGGAGATGACACACTTAAGGATGGGGGGCAAAAAATGGGAATTTCAAATCGAAACCCTCCAACCAGGTGGAATCAGCAACATGTCTATCCAATCATGGTTGAGAGGAGGGGTTTGAGCGCCTCCTCAGCATCTGAAATCTCAAAGATTATTAGAGTCATGGCAGAGAGCAATGGAGTGAATGCTTTAATGTGATGGTGCTCAAATTTGTTGTATGGTGGGTTGTCAGGGATCAGTATAGTAACAAACATTATATTAAAATTTGGAAAATGTTGTGTTCCATCTGAATGTGGACATCATGGAGGGAGGCAAAGGCGGTGATACTCAAGTGCATTATTGTTAATTTTAGGTTGAATTTAACTGATGTACCAATGGCGCAGACTGAAGTGGTTGCTTTCATGTGAAGTATGAGGATTTTGAACTTAGCAATGGCAGGGAAGCCAGGTGTGAAGCTTGTAGGGGGCATACCTTTGGCCAATAAGGTGACAGATTTTACACTGCCTTGTGTAGTGGGCAATATTTGTAACAGACTGAGTTTTTCTCAATTGTTATATTATGACTCAAGTTTGAATTTTCCAAATCTGAGTTGAATCAGACTAGTTATAAAAAATTTTAGATTGTTGTCAAGTTTGGGCGCTGGGTTGTGCCACGTCCAAATTATTAATTAGCCTTGTATGAGCATGATCAATGATTTTGGTGAGGCTCCCAAAGGGCAGTCATAAAAAAGCGCACCTACCAATTATGAAGCTCACTTCAGAATTTTGTCACTAGCTTTCCCTCCTGGGGAACATAATCAGTTGATCCTTAAACAAGCTCTGTTTGGCGGGACCAATTTTATTTCCTGATGAGAAATAAAGGTTGTTTTGGGGTTTGCATACCTTGCTTGCCTGTTAGTCTTTTTTGGGCATCCAGCTTCAAGGAGTTTTTGCATGTTTGGGTTTAAACCAACTGTCAAGAGAGTGTCTATAGCTCTCCCATTCCCAGAGAGGTGGTGCACAGTGCACAGTCCCAACGCCAGGGAACTTATCATCAGTATTATGGGGAGTATAGCCCTTCAGAGGGATCTGGAGCTAAAGTAACACATGGCAAAGGTGTTCAATGTGGTTTATATTAATAAATAGCGAACAAACAACAAGACATGGGTGGACCCCATAGAGGAGTCCATATCCAAATGATGATATGGGCTGGAGGGCTTAGGTTCCTCGGTCTGGAGGTGACCAGGGTGGCCCAGCGGTGCACCAAATGTGATCATTAATTTTGTGTTAATAAAATGACTGATGTTGTAAAAGACTTCCAAAAAAGTTCTGCATTCAGGTTCAACCAAGTTAACATAAAAACGTAAACTAACGGAATTTTATTATAAGGAACATTACCAACGAGGAAGGTTGGTCTCAAGAACCATACTTTAAATAAGGGGATGAAAGTCTTCAATTGGGGTTTATGGTTCCAAGCCAAAATGAACCAATTGGTGCACCCCACTATTGGACAGGATACTGTAGCTCAAGATCAAATGTACTCAAGTGATTGTTTGTAAGCTGAGCCATGATGAATTATAAATGGTAGAAAATAAACAGGTTTCAAACCCCCATTCTCTGAGCAACTGAACTGAACTTTCATTGTTAAGGAGGTAACTCATCTGTTTTTAGCGCAACTGCCATAACATATGGCTGGGAATCACACACATCCCCTGAATTAACCTGGGCATATCTGTCCTGCACCTATAGTTGATCCAAGGTGTGCCTTAAGTCAGGGAGGTCCTGTAGCTTGATCTTTTGACTCATGACGCCCAGTCTTGTCTTGGAAGTTGGTTCCCTCAAATAAGTCATGTAAACATGACATTAACCTCTCCTCCTTTTTAGGCTCCACCCCCCCTCTAGGGGCATTTGCCAAGGAAAAGTTTTTGTGAGCAGGGGCCAACTTCATGGCAGTGATGGCTTGCTTGGACTTAAAACTACATTCTCAAGGAAATGCTTGTAGAATACTTCAATTATATAATGGACATGGGCGCAGTCACGCACTGAGACCCAACTGTTCTCCGCTGCATCAAATCCCTTCCAGGATACAAGATACTCAAGTCTTCTTCTTACTTAGCAGGAGGCTACTATCTCCTCCACTTCCCAATCTGGCGCCCCATCCACGAGATAAGCCTAAGGAGTCTCTGGTGGAGGCCCTCAAAAAACGTAAGCTTGCTTTCATGGAAGACTAAAAAGATTTGTAATGAGAGGGGAGATCCCACTGGTATGAGGTGTGGCCCATCTTTCTGACAACGCGGTAAAACCCAATCCTCTTCAGTCCCAGTTTTTTTGCATGGTTGCTTGATTAGGATGTTTTTAGCATTCAGCATCACGAGATCTCCTTCCTTGTATGCTGGACCAACTCTTCTCTTACCATCAGCATTCTCCTTGTAAGCTTGCATGGCCACATACAAACTGGTGTTCTCCCCTGGTGTACTTTCTTATTTGTCTTCGCAAAGTCCAACACAGCTTAAACTTGGATCCATAACTGGGTTCCATGTTGAAGGCAGGGTTGAAGCCATAGTTGGCGAATAAGTGGGAACAACCGATTGATGCATGCTGGGCGTTGTTATAGATGAATTGGGCCATGAGAAGATGGAAAACCCAATATGAATGATCTGCAGCAGTGTAACACCGCAGGAAATGTTCCAGGCAATGGTTCACTCGTTCAGTCTTCCCATCTGATTGAGGGATGATAAGCAGTTGAATTGCAGGGGCGAATCTGAAGAGTCTTACACAACTCTTCCCAAAAGATGGAGGTAAACTGGGGTCCACGATCACTAATTATTTCCTGGTGGACTCCATGAAGATCAAACACATGAGTAACAAAGAGCCTAGCCATCTCAGCCATGTTTACTGTGGTTCTGCAGGAAATAAAGTGAGTGAACTTCATAAAATGGTCCACCACTACCATGATGGCATTTTACCATCAGATATTGGCAATTCCACAATATAATCAACTAATAAAGAGGTCCAAGGCCCTTCATCCTTTTAAACTGGTACCAACAACCCCACTAGTGGCTGTCAATTCAGTTTCATTTTATTGTAGACCAGGCTCTCTTTACGTTACCTTCCCACCTGCGCAGCTAACCCCTTCCAATTTTAAGTACAGCAAATTAGCTCCAGAATTTTTGCCTTCCCAGGATGACCAATGGTGATTTCGTCAGGATGGTTCCAAATGATTTTCAGGTGAAGTACTCTGGCAAGCCCAGAGGCGCCCCTGAAACCACACCATCTCATCCTTCACGTGGTAACCCCTGGTAATGTCCTCCTGTTTCAACACGCTCTTGGTGAGAACCATGGTATATTCAGCTGACAAAGGCTGTAAAAGGACTACCTTTATGAACATATCATATTCCTCCACATTTTCCAGAGGAGCGAGCGCTTGACTGTGGGTCAAGGGAGAGGAAGTTGAGACACAATCTTACTCAGCGGAATCATCAAATGGGTATTATGCCCCTCTACCTCCTTAGGATTAGTAGCTAGTGCAGGGTTGTAGCTCAAAGCGTCCGTTAAACCATTCTCCTTTCCCTTAGTAAACTCATGGGAAACACAAATTAAGCTATGGTCTCATGCCAATGGGTTTTCCAGGGTTAAGACATGAGGTGCGCGGTAGTACAATAAGGCACGGTGATCTTTACATATGTGGAGGGGTTGGGATGATCCATGAAAGTGATGACGCCATTAAGTCAGTCCTTCAATAACTAATAATAACTCTTTATCATATACGGCATAATTTAACTCCAATAGAGAAATCTTTCTGGAAAAATATCCCACTGTATTCTCAATTCCATCTTCACCTACTTGTAATAATGCCACTTCTATGGCTAAGTTGCAGGCATCAGTAGCCATAATTAACTCTTTTTCTGGATCTACATGGTGAAGGATGTAAGTGAATAACAGGGTGCACTTTACATCTTGGAAGGCATCCTGAAAAATGAGGGGACCACTGGAGCACTTTAACTCCACTTGCCTTATACAAGGACGCCGCCACCTCAGAAATATTTGGCATTAATTTCTTATGAAACGTACATGTCCCCAAAAAAATCCTCAATTCCTTGACTGATGTTGAGGTGGGCCACTCACAAATCGCCTTCTCCTTATCTGGAGTTATCATGTGTCCTTAGTCAAACATGACGTTTCCCAGGAAGGTGACCTGGGACTTAAAGAATTCACATTCACTGATCTTTAGCATAAGGTCAGCTGCCCTTAAACGCTCCACCACCTGCCAAAGGTTTACTGCATGGGACTCATGATCAGGGGAAAACTCCAAAATATCATCCATGTAGGCTACCGCACATACCCCCAGCAGGTCCTCCAAAGCTGCATCAATATGGTATTGAAAGATAGCAGTGGCATTTTTAAGCCCAAAGGGCATAACCCGAAATTGAAAAAATCCCTTTTCTGGTATAAAATGTGGTTAACCACTCCTGGCCCTTCTTGATCCAGATCTGATTGAACACGTTTAAACAATCCAATTTGGAGAAGAATTTCGCCTTATCCACATAGCATGCAATCTGTGAGTCCAGTGGGATGGGATGCAAGTCTGATGATGTGATGTTGTTGAGATTCCCATAATCTATGAATGGGCGTAAATTACCATTAACTTTCTACACAAAGAGAAGTGGGGAGCATACTGGGAGGTACGCTGAAAAATCTAGCCTTTGGCTAACTGCTCATTAACCCACACAACTAACGCCGCTTCCTCCCATACAGTCAAATGGTAAATTGGGAAAGATATACGCACCAGATCAACAGTGAGTTTGAACTTGCAATTAAACTCTGAATACTCTGGTAGTACATTGGCTGAAGCCGCATCAAACCAAGTATCATCCCCTCCAAAGAAAAAGGTAAGGATACCTTTAGAGAGGGCTTCAGAAACGGAGAAAGACTGAGTTTGTGGATATTGAGCCAGATAGTCAGATCGCCCTGAGAATTAGCTTCAGACAAATGGACAACTGATACATGACCATTATACAAAGTTAAGGACAAGGTTTTGTATTTAAAGTTTGTTCTGACGTCAAACTTTCACCATTACTATAACCCCAAAATAATGGAGTACAGAATATTTTTGATTGCTTGGAAATGGTCTACCAAATGATACTTGTCAACTTGGCAATCCACTAACCCTAGAACCTTCAGCGTGGGAATCCCCTTCTTTAACCATATCACCAGGCAAGTAACTCAACTCAAGGTAATCGTCTAGGTCTTGTTTTATAAAATTCTCAGAGGCTCCGTTATCCATAAAGATTGTTGTGCAATTTTACCTGAAAGGGATGAAAGGGTAGCAGTCAACAAAAAATCTCCTTAATAGTCTTTATATAAAACAGAAAATTCCAAAACTTCACCATAAAAATCTTTTTTTGGCATAAGCATGCTTTAGAGTATGTTTCTGCATCATAGAATGGAGAAGGATAGTTGGTCATTCTTACTACTGAGGTCACATATTCCATGATATCTTTTTTTAGTACTAGATGGTCCCAATATTCCATGATATCTTCAGAAATTGCAAAGACAACTTTTATATTGCAAAATAGCTACTTTTCCACCGACTGTATTCTGTGGTTCATGGTTGTGTTCAAGCGCGGATTCTCTGGGTTAATTTGGTATAATGAAATGGGCTCCATATCAGAGACACAAGGGAAGAACAAAGCTCATTTTTATATAAGGAAACAGCGTTATAAACCGCGTTTTTTCTGTGAACAACCACATACCCATTTGGTAATGGGTTGTGCCTCGTTATCCAAGGCCATCACCACCAGGCCCTTCATCAATGATCCTGCCTGCACCATCTGAATGCGGTGCCAAGAAAAACACATTTTAAATTCATCAATTTTGTTATTTTGGTGGAAAGTTGGGAATCACAACTCCCAGATTGTGAAGCATCCATATCCACCAGGTACAAGTAAGAAGGGTGGCACTTACAATTGGGGGTAGGGATAACAATGCCAGGACTCCACAACCATTGGCAGAATGATAAAATGGTGGTGAGCCCCATTGAGGCTGTGACAAACGGCAGGCACACTAATAACACTTAGCTAAAGCCCCACACGGATAATTCTAGTGTACATAAATAAAAGGGGCTGGTCGTCTAATGTCAGAAGAGTGTCTATAACTCTCCCACTACCATTGAGGTGTGCGCGGTGCATAGCCTCAACGCGTCAGGGAACTAGTTGTCAGTATTATGGGGAACATAGCCCTGCAGAGGGTGCTAGAACTAAAGTAACACAGGGCAAAGGTGTCCAATGAGGTATTTTTAATAAATAGCGAACAAACAACAAGACTTGGGTGGACCTCAAAAAGGAGTCCATATCCAAATGGTGATCTGGGCTGGAGGTCTTAGGTGCCTCAGTCTGGAGGGTACCAGGGTGGTCCAGCGGTGCACCAGATTGTCAGAGAGTGCCTGTAACTCTCTCATTCCCAGCAAGGTGATGTGGGATGCAAACCCACATTGCTAAGGAACTAGCCATTAGTAAAAAGGGTAAGAAGACACCTCAAATGGTGCCTGTGCCAATGGTACCCCAGGCAAGGGTGTAAAACGCAAAATAAAAGATAAGGTATGTTAGGAACATAACAGCTTGAGTGGACCCCAGAGGGGAGTCCATAATCAAGTGTAGTTTGGCGTCCATAAGCTTGGGTGCCTCAATCTGGAGGGGACCTGGGCGGCCCAAGGGAGCACCTGGGATTTTGGTGTATTTAAATAGAAGGTAGTGGCCCACATAGTTGGAGACTTCCACAAAGAGGTCCGCCACCAAGTTAGCCCAAGGAACCATAAGTTAAACATAAAAAATGGGTATTTTATTTAAAGGAAAGTCAATCAACAAGGAGTGTTGATTGCAAAAATATATTTAAATTGAAATGGGGAAATTTGGGTTCTGCGGAAATGCGCCCAAGCCTTGATGCTCCAATAAACAGACGCTTCCATCCGTTTTGGTAAAATACACTGAAAGTGCCTTCACTTGAGTAATCGTTTGAAGCCTTATTTTACCTGAAGTTAAAATTTCATAGCTGGAGTGGGACTCGAACCCTTGCTCTCCAACCAAGTGAATTGAACCGTTATCATTTAAACTGTAAATTGTCCATTTTAGGGCCTGAGCTGAGATAAGAGGCTGGGCGTTTTGCACCCCATTAGTATCAACCTGGGCATGCTTGGCTTGCACCCAGCGTTGATCTAAGGTGTGCTTTAGGTCAGGAAGAGCCTGAAGCTTCATCTTCTGGGCCTCCTGTCGCCCAGCCTTATCCCTAGCATTAGTACCTACTATTATGTCATCCAACCATGACATTACCCTCTCCTCCTTCTTAGGCTCCACCCCCCCTCCAGGGGCATTCGCTAAGGAGAAGCTCTTATGTGCTGGCGGCAACTTCATAGCAGCCACAGCTGGCTTAGGCTGAAATCCTGCAGCCTCAGGAAAATGATTATGGAAGGATTCAATCAGGTCTTGGGCATGTACACAATCCCATGATGGCACCCAGCTGTTCTCTTCTGCATCAAACCCTTTCCAAGATAACAAGTACTCAAGGCGTCGCTTAACCTGGCGGGAGGCTACTATCTCCTCCACTTCCCATTCCAATTCCCCATCCACAAGATAAGCCTCAGGGGTCACAGGAGGAGGGCCCTCAAACAAGGTCAACTTGCTTTCATGAAAGATGGAGATCTGAAACGCTGAGGGAAGATCTAATTGGTATGAGGCATGTCCCACCTTTCTAACTACCCGGTAAGGCCCAATCCTCTTTGGTCCCCAATTTTTGCATGGCTGCTTGATAGGGATGTTGCAAGCATCAAGCATCACGAGATCCCCTTCCTTGTATGCTGGACCCACTCGGCGCTTTCCATCAGCATTCTCCTTATAAACCAGCATAGCTGCCTCCAAACTTGTGGACACCCCTTGATGGACCTTCTTGAGAGTCTTAGCAAAGTCCTGCACTGCTTCCACTTTGGAACCACAGCTGGGCTCCATGTTAAACGCAGGTTTAAGCTGTGGTTAGCAAAGAAAGGTGTACAACCGATTGATGAATGCAAAGTGTTGTTATAACTAAACTGGGCCATGGGAAGGTGAGGAGCCCAATCTGAATGGTCTGCGGTGGTGTAACAACGCAAAAATTGTTCTAAGCGCTGATTCACTCGCTCAGTCTGCCCATCTGATTGGGGGTGATAAGCAGTTTAATGGCAGGGATGGATCTGAAGAGTCTTACACAACTCTTCCCAAAAGACGGAGGTGAACTGGGATCCCCAGTCACTAATGATTTCTTGAGGAACTCCATGAAGCGCAAATACATGGGCGACAAAGAGCCTGGCCATTTCAGCAGCAGTTATAATTGTTCTGCAAGGAAGAAAGTGGGCGAACTTTGTAAAGCGGTCCACCACCACCATGATTGCATCATACCCATCTGAAACGGGTAACTTCAAATGAAATCCACTGATAAGGAAGTCCAGGGCCCTTCAGCCTTTTGGACTGGTACCAGCAACCCTGCCAAAGGTTGCCAATTGGGTTTTATCTGATTGCAGATCAGGCACTCTTTGCAGTACCGCCCTACCTGGACAGGCAAGCCCTTCCAATTGTAAGTGCGTCATATCAACTCCAAGGTTTTTGCTTTTCCAGGATGACCAACGGTGATTCCGTCATGATGGTCATGGATGATCTCCAGGCGCAGTGGTCCATCAGGAACCCATAGGCGTCCCTGAAACCACACCATCTCATCCTTCACGTGATAACCCCTGGATAAGTCCTCCTGATTCAGAGCACTCTTAGCGAGAACAACAGCGTATTCGGCTGATAATGGCTGAGAAAGAACTACCTTCCTAAAATGCTATATTCTGCTGCATTTTCCAAGGTCATGAGCGCTGGCATATGTACCGTGTACTCAGGAAGTTGAGGCAGAATCATACTCGGGGGAATCATCAACTGAGTGTTGTGAATCTTTACCTCCTTTGGGTTGGGAGCTAAAGCAGGGTTGCGGCTCAAAGCATCTGCCAAACCATTCTCCTTGCCCTTGGTGAGCTCATAGGAAAATGTAAATGGGGCAAGGGTCTCATGCCAATGGGTCTGACGTGGTGTTAAAACATGTGGAGCACAGTAGTACAACAGGGCTCGGTGGTCAGTGTGTACCCAGAATGGTTGGGAAGAGCCATGTAAGTGGTGACGCCAATAAATCAGCGCCTCCACCACTGCTTTTAACCCTTGTCAAATACGGCGTAGTTTAACTCATGCATAGACATCTTCCTAGAAAAATATCCCACAGGATGCTCAGACCCATCTTCACTCACCTGTAACAGGGCAGCCGCAATGGAGAAGTTAGAAGCATCTGAGGACACAATGAACTCCTTTTCAGGATCAACATGGCGAAGGATGGATGTGGATAAAAAGGTGCGCTTCACCGCTTGAAACGCATCCTCCAAAATGGAAGACCACTGAAGCACCTTGGCCCCGCTGGCCTTATATAAGGGGGCTGCCACCTTGGAGAGACTGGGGGTGAACTTCTTGAGGAACGTACACGTCCCCAAAAAGCTCCTCAATTCCTTGACAGAGGTGGGGGTAGGCCATTCACAAATAGCCTTTTCCTTGTCTGGAGTGTCATATGGCCCTGGTCAAAAACGACGTTGCCCAGAAAAGTAACCTGGGACTTGAAGAATTCACATTTGCTAAACTTGAGGATAAGGCAAGCGGCCCTCAATCTCTCCACTACTTGTTGAAGGTGAACTGCATGTGACTCATGATTGGGGGAAAACACCAGAATGTCATCCATGTAGGCAACCGCACATGCCCCCAAAAGTCTCCCAACGCAGCATCAATGTGGCGTTGAAAGATGGCAGGGGCATTCTTAAGCCCAAAGGGCATAACCTGGAACTGGAAAATTCCTTTTCTGGTACAGAATGCGGTTAACCATTCCTGGCCCTTCTTTATCCGGGCTTGATTGAATGCATTGAGGCAATCCAGCTTGGAGAAGACCTTTGCCTTCTCCACATAGCGCGCAATCTGGGAACCCAAAGGATGGGACGGAGGTCAGGTACAGTCACATTGTTTAAGTTCCCATAATTGACACATGGACGTAAAGTTCCATCTGCCTTCTCCACAAAGAGCAGTGGGGAGCAAACCGGGGAGGTACGCTGAAAGATGGCACCTTTAGCCAACTGCTCCTTCACCCATACATCTAAAACCTCTTCCTCCCGCACAGTCAATGGGTATATGGGAGAAGAAATATGCACCAGATCCACAGAAAATTTAAATTCACAATCAAACTCGGAATTTTCTGGTAGCATACTAGCTGAAGCTGCATCAAAAAAAGATTCCAACTCCTCCAAACAGGAAGGTAAGGAAAGTCCCACAGTGGGCTTCAGCAAAGGGGCAAGATATGAACTGGGAACATTGGGCCAATGGGGTAATTTGCCCGTGGCGTTATCCTCAGACAAAGGAACAATCAACTGGTGACCGTTTTTTAAAGACAAGGATAGAGTGTTTTTTTTAATTTGTTCTGACGTCAAACTTTCGCCACCACTCAACACCCAAAATGATGGGAAACAAGAGGTTTTTGATAGCTTGAAACTGGTCAGACAATAGATAAGAAACTACCTGGAAATTGACTGACTCCATGATGTTCAGTGTGGGAATACCTTGAGATGCTCCACCCCTAACCATACCACCTGGTGAGTAACTCAACTCAAGGTAGTCATCAAGGTTTTGGTCAATAAAATTATTTGAAGCACCAGTATCCACCAAAACAGTTGTGCTGAATTTTCCATAAGAGGATGTAAGGGTAGCAGTCAACAAGAAGTATCCAGAATGGGATTTATTCAACGCAGAAAACGCCATCAACTCACCAGAAAATTCTTCCTCTGGCTTGAACAAGCCATCAGGGTATGTTTTGGAATCATAGAAGGGGGAAGGATAATGGGCCACTCTTACTACTGAGGCCACATATCCCACCACACCTTCTGCAGGTGCATACACATCTTTATATTTATAATGAAGTTCCTTTTCCACTTCCTGAGAGCCCCTAATCATGGTAGGGGTCAAACGAGGGTTCTCAGGAGTAATTTGATATACTGCGATGGAGTCCTCATCCAGACCATAAGAGCATATAAACGATTTGGTTTGGGATAAATCATTTGCGTTATAAACTGCGTTTTCCAGTTCTAACAAACCCATACTTACTCTGAGGGTTTGGGGTGCATCACTATCCAAGGCCATCACCCCTAAGCCTAGAGCTGATGCCTCGGCATGCTCCTCAGAAACGTGTTGGGAAGAGAAAATGATAATGGAATCCTTTTTTCGCCAAATTTGGATTTGGACCCTCCAATGTTCCCGATTTCCACCGAGATGGGGAGGAAATCAGTGGGAAGCATCTCACGTTTCAAGGAAAAATTACTATTTGTGGAAGCGCTATTTATAGGGATGACCATGGGTGACATCATCGCGGCAGAATCATCTGAAACCTTTACTTCCTTCTTGGGGCTAGACCCCTGTACAGTTCCAAATTTAGAAGGAGTTGAAGGATTAGAAGGATAAGATTCCTTCATTTTAAGAAGCGCGTGCGACTTTTTGGTTCCCATATTTATATGTTTCAATCTGATGACAGACCAATTACCTAGCCCCTTCTGGGTTGGGGTGGGGAAACTACCCAAAAGGGTTTTTAGAAGATGATTGCGAAAAGTCTGAGACCACCAGGTGTGAGCAAGAAGGGTGGACACTTCCCAATTGGTAGTTGCAAAAATAACGCCAAGACATGTTAATACAAAACCTAACAAGAAAAATGTGGTGAGCACCATCATGGCATGATAAATGGCCAGCACACCCAATTTACTAATATTGGAAGTCCCACACGGAAAATTTGTATGCTCATATAATAGAAGGGTTGATTGACTAATATCAAGAGAGTGTCTGTAACTCTCTCATTCCCAGCAAGGTGATGTGAGATGCAAGCCCACATTGCTAAGGAACTAGCCATTAATAAAAAGGGTAAGAAGACACCTCAAATGGTGCCTGTGCCAATGGTACCCCAGGCAAGGGTGTAAAGCACCACATATGAAACCAGGTAAGTAAGAAACCTCCCAACTTGAGTGGACCCCAGAGGGGAGTCCATAATCAAGTGTAGTTTGGCGTCTGTGATCTTGGGTGCCTCAATCTGGAGGGGACCTGGGCGGCCCAAGGGAGCACCTGGGATTTTGGTGTATTTAAATAGAAGGTAGTGGCCCACATAGTTGGAGACTTCCACAAAGAGGTCCGCCACCAAGTTAGCCCAAGTAACCATAAGTTAAACAAAAAATAATGGGTACTTTATTTAAAGGAAAGTTGATCAACAAGGAGTGTTGATCACAAAAACATATTTAAAATGAACTGGGGAAATTTGGGTTCTGCGGAAATGCGCCCAAGCCTTGATGCTCCAATAAACAGACGCTTCCATCCGTTTTGGTAAAATACTCTGAAAGTGCCTTCACTTGAGTAATCGTTTGAAGCCTTATTTTACCTGAAGTTAAAATTTCATAGCTGGAGTGGGACTCGAACCCTTGCTCTCCAACCAAGTGAATTGAAATGTTATCATTTAAAACGTAAATTGTCCATTTTAGGGCCTGAGCCGAGATAAGAGGCTGGGCGTTTTGCACCCCATTAGTATCAACCTGGGCATGCTTAGCTTGCACCCAGCGTTGATCTAAGGTGTGCTTTAGGTCAGGAAGAGCCTGAAGCTTCATCTTCTGGGCCTCCTGTCGCCCAGCCTTATCCCTAGCATCAGTGCCTACTATTATGTCATCCAACCATGACACAGATGCAATCATTAATTATATTCTAATAAAATAGCTGATGTTGTTAGAGACCTCCCCAAAGAGGTCCGCGCACAGGTTTGCCTAAGTTAACATAAAATTTGTAAACTAACAGGATTTTACTGAAAGGAAGATGACTAATGAGGTAAGTTGGTCTCAAGAGCCATACTTTAAACAAGTGGAGGCGATTCATCAACTGAGGATAATGGTTATTAGCCAAAATGAACCAATTGGTGCACCCCACCATCAGCCAGGGTACTATAGCTCAAGATCAGGAGAACTCAAGTAAATGATTGTATGCTGAGCAATCCCAATTTAGATATAGTAAAATATTGAATGGGTTTTAAACCCTTATTCTTTGAGCAACCAAACTGACATTTCATTGTTAAAGAGGTAAATCATCTGTTTTAATGCCACTGCCATAACACATGGCAGGGCATCACGCACTTCCCATGAACTAACATGGGCATATCTAGCCTGCACCCAGCTTTGGTCCATGGTATACCTTAAATCAAGAAGATCCTGTAGCTTGACCTTTTTTGACTCTTGACGCCTAGCCTTATATTGGCAGTTGGTTCCTCAATAAAGTCATGTAAACATGATAACAACCACAAATCAAATTTGCATAACTAACTCAATGTAGGGATATTTTGCACTGTTGGTGCACCAAACCTGTACCCTAATCAAAGTTGGTCTGCTTTGACTTTGTCATTAAGACAAAGCATCATTTATTTTATGGTTGTTTAGCTGAAATTTTCTAACTCTTACATAATTCTGAAGTCAAATGTGCGCTGCATGCCACCAATCCCCAGTTTGGCTGACCTCAGTGGTCACTTGGTCCCAGTTGTCAAGGAACCAGTACCAGTAGGATCCGGTGACTGATGGTCAACCCTAGACCAAAGTGACCATTATCAGAAAATCCCGGTGTAGCCTCCCACTGACCAGGGATTTGGTTGGCACTGAGGGGAGCTGTCCAAGTAGGACTCCTCACCAATGGACGGTCCACCCAGAAAGGGGATGACCATCCAGCCACACTGGACTGTGTGCCCCTCTTGCGTTTCTGTTGTAGAAAACGCCTTCATTGTAGGAATAGGAAGACCATTGTTAACAGGAGCCTGGGAGGGGGCGCAACGCAGCCAAGTGCTGGGCATGAATCTTCATGCTGGGTGAGCTGATTCTAGAAGCCCAGTCCCAATTTTTCCCTTGCCATTTGTCTTTTTCCTTATGAGGGGCCCAGAATTTCTCCAGACTAATTTTCTTAAGGCATAGGGTAACTAACCCCAGGAAGCCCTTGTGGTGGCAGCCTCCCGCTGTGGCCCCTTTTGGGGGAAGGGATCATCTATATTGGGGGTAATGTAACAAACTGAGTTCACCTTGATTGTTACATTTTGACTTGGGTTTGGACTTATAAATCTGAGTTGAATTATTTTAATTAAAAAGGTTTTTGGTTGCTTTCAAGTTTGGGTGTGTCAGCACTACAGTTCTCTAGACTGGCGCCAAGGTCTGAAGGTGGCTCAAAGCTGCTGATTCACAGAAAAGGTCGAGAAGGAAGAAGAAAGTTAGTTAAGTTATCAAATAATTTATTAGGATTAGAAGGATTTGATATTTATAGGGTGTGTTGGGACTCAGTGCCTCAGGGATCATTGGGGCCTTATTTGTTCAGGATCTTTACTGATCTTCCAGAATGGCCTCCTTGTGAGCATCCTCAATGAATTGTGTCACCCACCTGACCAAATTGGTGAAAACGCCGCCCCATTTGACTTCAAGATTGGGGAGGGGTTTCTGAAGCCGATTCACTTTGGGTAGGTTCAAAAACTGATTTGTTAAAGCCAGATTTGGAAGTGGGGAATTTGATTCAATCACTAGCTTGAATTCTGACAGGGTGCTGGGTTGTGCCTTGCCCAAGTTTTAGATTAGGCTTGTACAAGGCTAATCAATAATTTGGGTGAGGCTCTTAAAGGGCAGCCATAAAAAAGCGCATCTGCCAATTATGAAGCTCACTTCAGAATTTTGTCCCTAGCTTTCCCTCCTGGGGAGCATTGTCAGTTGCTCCACAGACAAGATCTGCTTGGCGGGCCCCTATCTATCTCCTAAATGAAAAACAAAGGTTGTTTTGGGGTTTTCATACCTCACTTACCTGTTAGTATTTTTGGACATCCAGCTTTGAGGAGTTTTCTCATGGTTGGGTCAGACCATCCACAAATCAAATTTGCATAAATAAAACAATGTAGGGATAGCTTGCACTGTTGGTGCACCAAACCTGTACCCTACTCAAAGTTTGTCTGCTTTGACACTGTCAGTGTGACAAACATCATTTATTTTATGGTGGTTTAACAGGGATTTTATAACTATTACATAAATATGAAGTCAAAAGTGCGCTGCATGCCACCAATCCCCAGTTTGGCTGACCTCAGTGGTCACTTGGTCCCAGTTGTCAAAGAACCAGTACCAGTGGGAGCCGGTGACTAATTGTCAACCCTGGACCAAAGTTACCATCAGCAGAAAATCCTGGTGTGGCCTCCCACTCACCAGAGATTTGGTTGGCATTGAGGGGACCTGTCCCAATAGGTTTCCCTCACCAATGGACGGTCCACCCAGGAAGAGGATGACCATCCAGCCACACTGGACTGTGTGCCCCTCTTGCGCTTCTGTTGGAGAAAGCGCCTTCCTTATAGGAATAGGAAGACCATTGTTAACAGGAGCTTGGGAGGGGGCGCAATGCAGACAAGTGCTGGGCATTCATCTTCATGTTGGGTGAGCTGATTCCAGAAGCCCAGTCCCAATTCTCCCTTGCCATTTGTCTTTTTTCTTATGAGGGGCCCTGAATTTTCCAGGCTAATTTTCCTAAGGCTCAGAGTAACTAAACCCCAGGAAGCCCTTGTGGTGGCAGCCTCCCGTTGTGGCCCATTGTGGGGAAGGGCCCATCTAGTGGAGTTAATGTACCATACTGATTTCATCTTGATTGTTACATTTTGACTTGGGTTTGGAGTTTCCTAATCTGAGTCATATCTTTAATTTGAAAAGATTTTTGGTTGCTGTTAAGTTTGGGTGCTGGGTTGTGCCTTGCCCAAGATTTAGATTAGGCTTGTACAAGGCTAATCAATGATTTGGGTGAGGCTCTCAAAGGGCAGCCATAAAAAAGCGCACCTGCAAATCATGAAGCTCACTTCAGAATTTTGTCCCTAGATTTCCCTCCTGGGGAGCATTGTCAGTTGCTCCTCAGAAAAGCTCTGTTTGGTTGGCCCATTTTTATCTCCTAAATGATTAATAAAGATTTTTTTGGGGTTTGCATACCTCACTTGCATGTTGGTCTTTTTTGGGCATCCAGCTTTGAGGAGTTTTTGCATGGTTGGGTCAGACCATCCACAAATCAAATTTGCATAACTAACTTGATGTAGGGATATTTTGCACTGTTGGTGCACCAAACTTGTCACCTACTCAAAGTTGGTCTGTTTTGGTGCTGTCAGTGCACCAAAGCATCAAATATTTTATGGCGGTCAGAACTGGGATCTTCTGATTATTTAAATATTCAGGTGAGGCCACTGCCATCATTGCAAGCTAGTGTTGATTTGGTTTTGGTTTGGGGTGGCTCATGGCTTTAGCAAATAATGACAAGAAGGGAATAGAAATACTCTACCCTATACTTTATCAAAAATTTATAAATACTACTACCCATTTGCTCAAACCCTATTTACCCTATTAAATCAACCTAAAACCACCAAATGCTTTAAAATCCATTTGAACTAACTATTAAACCAATTCTCACAATATATTAAATTGATTGACTTAATTATTAGCCAAATGACCACCACCTTTTGGCAATCCCATTTAAACTATTAAATCTCCCAAATATTGAACTTCTCAGCCATAATGATATACCAATTACCATTAGGAGCATATAGGATTTTCACTTGTTACATAAAAACCTTATTATTCACTATGACAAAAATGGTTGTAAAAATCCTGAAATCTTTGTAGCATGAGCACAACAGCTCACCTAGTTTCATTGTAATTGGAAGCCCATATAGGATTGCATACAATACAAACATATTAACCTTCATTTAAATATATAGCCTTAATTTTATTGATATTCCACTATAACTATATTTGTCTATGGATTTAAAGTTTACATATGATCTTCACCAATTTTTTAATAACTGGTTAGATAGCCATTGATAAAAGTAAGAAGAAATAAAATGCTATTGAATCAATATACAAAAAACCACTAAGTACTTAGAAAAACCAATTAGGACTATAAAATAGATAAACCAACAATTATAAACCTGAAACCATTTTTTAACAAAAATAGAAGTAGTAAGAATTACCCCCATGAAAACCACCCAAATCTTTACTTAACTCTATATATCATTAATTGAATAATGATAAGATGGGATGGAGAAAAATATGTCCATCCTAGCCAGAATAGGTCTTAAACCTGTTATAGCATTTTTACTCCACACTAGCTTGTGTTTACAGATTTTTACAATTACAATTGGTCCAAACCTGAAATCAATGAGGCTATTGAATCAACATAAAACTGCCACTTAGCCAAAAACAATTGAACTTATAAAACAACCTAAAATTATTAGCTTCTTATTAATGCTTATGAATTTATTATAATAACAAATCATACCATGACGCTCAGCCAAAAAATATACAATTACATTAGAGTCTTATAATTTTTTAATCTTAAAGATAACTTTTTAATAAATTTAATACATTTTTTATAAACTAACCTATAACTGTTTCCTAAATTTATAGAGTACTTGCGCCAACTTTGGTGAGTTTTGGTTTATTCATTAAAATGATAAAGATAATGTGTCTTCCACTAAAATACATATATAAAAACAATGATTTTATTTATACTAAGATTTGTAACAAGTTTGGTAATTTTTGTTTTATTTGTTCATAGTAATGTGTCCCTTATATAACTACATACACAATAGTTTTTATATAAAGATTTTTGGCCTTTTTATTTAACAATTTCCCATATAACTAGCTTTACTTGTAGGTTTAAGTTTAACAGATGATTCTAATTAATTAGTTTTTATATTGGTGATAGCCATCTATAAGTCTAAGATGATATCAAATTTTATTAAATCATTATAAAACCACCAACCATTCAGAAAAACTAGTTGGACTATTGAATTAACTAAACCAACAACTACTTACCTGAAACCATTGAGTCCATTGAATCAATTTAAAATCAACAACCACCTATTGTCATGGAAATGGCAGAAGAAGTTTAGACCAGCCTGCCAGTTGGGATGCGTGAGCATCCAAAAAGCAAGCCAGAATGCCAGAGGCATTGCTGATGTACAACTTGATATGGAGCTGGAAAATGTGATACCACAAAGTGGTGGTGCAACAACAGGGTGAGGAGTATCCCAACGACAAACCACACTGAACCCATTCCCAACTCAGTGGTTCTAGCTGCTAGAGGTGGGATTACTGGGATAGTTTCTATGAGATTCTTGGCTTGAGAGGCCATCTCATTGGGGGCGATAAGGAGATGGATTCTTTCTTTCCATTGATGGACATAGGGCCATAAGATCCCCATGTATTGTTGCTGGAAGTTCATAAGAGCGGGGTTGTGAAGCCAAAAGTGTCAGACTCACTGGGCTCAATTGGTGATGGAGGGAGCCATAGTGACCAAAAGAATTGTTAAAGCCCACCCAGAGTGCGGGGTGATGGGCCACCAGGGAAATGCCATCTGGGATGCAGTTGGAACATAAAATATATAATTTGGTTTTTTAGGTAAAATTTTATTTGGAAAGGAAAGTAAGAAAATTGACCAACAATTTTCTCAGTGCCATGCAACTGTCTAAATAGTGGTCAATTGAGTAGTGACAGGATGGGGTTGGGTCCCAAAAATTCAACCTAACCAGCGAATTGTTCAGGAATGGGCAGGTTTATTCTTTGGGAACCAACATTACAAAATTTGGTGGTGGGCTGAGTCTCTGTCAGTTTAACCTCAAGTGTCTGAACCAGGGCTCAACTATGTTTCCAATGGTTAGCATGACAGCATTTGGCCTGACAGGTGATGGTAATCCCCCAAGGCCATCCCATATAGGGACAGGTCCATTTGGTTGGGAACGGGTTTGGGATGGCCAAACCACCTGCGCTCAGTCATTTAATTGTTCATTTGGTCAGTAGCACATTGAGTGCAACGCCCAAATTACTATAAGAGGGCTTGAACCCTCATCGGTGGCGCCCAATATTTGTTTTACTGGTTTAGTGATTGAATTAGAACTGTCAGGCAATCTGGATGATATCTCATCCTTCATACTTTTACAGCCATTCAAATTCTGAGCACCAGCCAGATTGCTACCCAAATTAGATCTGACCAATTTAATTTGGTAATCTTAGCACAAAACGTCACTAATTCCCTGCAACAGTTCTGCTGAGGTGAGTGAGGGAATTGGGGGTGGGATCTGAAGTGGACGAGCTGTCACCCATCGCTCATCTACTATGTGAGCAAGATTGCCCTGAGTGATGAGAGGTGCCGCCATCCTCTTTGGTGTCTTTTAATTTGGGAATGGGAAGATGACCCAATTGAGAGCCAAAGGACGTTCCCCAAGACTTACACCTCTTGGTCAGAACTAATTGTTGATCTTATATAAACTCTATAAAGCTATCAACCGCTTATTAAAACCTAGACTAACTGTAGTTGTGCAAAATTATAACCACAAGCTAAAGTAGGGTAAAAATGCTATAACAGGTTCAAAACCTTTTCTGGATAGACAAACATAATCTCCTCTATCCCTTTTATCATTTACTAATTAAAGATATAGAGTTAAAAAGTAGGATTTGGGTGGTTGTCATGCAGGGCAGTTTCTGCTACTGCTGAATCTTTCTTTATTAGAAAAACTTATTAAAACCCATGAACCTATCAAATCAACAAAATAATTATAAAATGCTTGGCCAAAATGAAATACATTACCCTTAGAATCATATACTTTTTTCAATATTATATATAATTTTTCAAAATCATTGCATTTTTAAAATCTGCTATTAACATTACCAGAATATAAATTCTTTATGCCTACTTTAGTGATTTATGGACCATTCATTCATTAGATAATGTGTTTTTAAAATGCATAGATACATACATAGAATAATTTTTATTTTTTTATTTATCTTTACTAATAATTTAGTTTACCATGTCACTACCAACATTATAATGCTACCTCAACTGAATCAGGGTGAGTTCAAGATGTTACCACCCAACCAACTTTTTAAGATTAAGCAAGGATGTGCTCCAAATCTTTTAACCTTACTTGATGGTCAACCAAGGTAGCCAAATTACCTTCCCCTTGATACTTAGGCAATTTATATGTTAGCACCGTAAATTTCTGTACAATGAAAGATTCCAGCATCAAGATTTAATATACCACCAAATTTCTATAGTGAATTAACATGAGGCTATAATCAAAATAAATTCCTTTACAACATATTGACAGGGCCAAACAACTAAAGTACTTTTCTTTTCCTTTTACTCTTACTTTAATTATGCAAACCAGATGACTTCCAATATAAGTTTATAATAAATGTCAATGCAATAAACTTTCATCCAACAAAAGTTTTCAGTAGAAATAATGCTTGCAAACTATATGGCTAAATTTCAATTTAAAGCAAGGAAAAGAATTTCTCTCCTCTTTTTCCACATTAACCAGGATAAACAACTCAAATGCTTTAATTTGCTATCTTGACAGTTACATACAATCTGCTGACCTTGTTCCTGCCATAAAAATTTACTTTTATATGTTACCATGGTGAACTTCTATCTAAAAAACATTCTTGCCAGATGTTTACATAAAGCATTTTACAAAATACTTAAACCACCTTTGTTTTTCAAATGGCAGTTTAGATGTCATGTCACTCTGTGAACCTAAGGTAAAGACTAACTCAAGCAAGCGTTTAAAGAATGCCTCTTACTCTTATATGCTGCCCCTAAGCCCTAACGCTGAGATGAAGGTTGCTAATCCTGTGTGGTGTTAAATGCTAAAAATCAAATCTCTCCTTTTCAAGATCAAGTTGTTCAAAAATGAAAGGAGTCATAAATGATGTCAATGAGATTATTCACCATACTATTAACTGCCTACAGACTATGATATTGAGACAAACCTCATGCTCGTCAGGCCAGCATCTAACCTTACTGCCTTGTTTTATCACACTCGCCCCAACTCTGGTAGTTTGTGACCCTAATAAAGCTAGCTGGCCCTGGAAAAATTATTGATACCCCCAGTTGAGGCTTGGAGAGGACTCTGTTGGGCTTTGCCCTGTTTTAGGTGAAAAATTGACTTTAGGTTTCAAAAGTATCTATTTTTTACATTGATTTATATTTTATATCTATTTACCAATGCCTTATTAGGCCTAAGGCCCAAAATCACTAATAATATTAGTTTTAAAGCACCAAGCGACCACCAGTAATAATGCCAAATTCCTGAGAAAATGAAATCATATTAAATAGCCTCTCAGCGCTCCACTGACTGGTAGAATTAATTTGGCACTCCAATCCATTTATTAATTATTATTGTATCATTATATAATGATGAGACCTTGTTGAAAAATCACCTTGCCTAATTGCTACATATTATCCATTTTATGATATTGTCTACTGGCTTTCCCAATATCAGAACAGAATTCACTAACTTATTCTACACTAACGTTTTGGGAATTATACCCTCATTTATTTTATTCTTTATCTTTCCTTGTTACTATTTAAAGTACCATTTTCTAAATAATAACTTTTCACTCTTATTATACATATTTGAGGGTCAGAAGTTCTTTTGGACCACTGAACCTTATTTTAGGTTAAATCGCATTATATTCAGTTAAAATTGACTATTGCCTTAGAAACATAAGAATTATGCCAAGAGGAGCAAAAGAGCTAATTGCTTTAGTAATGTAGTATTCCACTAAAAATATTGCTGATGCTACATAGACTAATAATCTTGTAGCCTTCAAAGGTCTGTCCAACTATCCCATTACATGTAGAATCTGACAGTAATTAATGTCCTCATCCATGGCTATCAAGCTAAACTGAACCTTGCACCCCTTTAGGACTAAGATGTGTACCAACCCCTAGGCCTTGCCCCTGACTAAGACTGGAAATTTAAGACATAAGCTGCATGAGTTTTAAATGGCTGCTTCCCACCCTGTTTGATTTCCCCACCTCACATGCAGTTCTCAATCCTAAACCTATCATTGTATCAAATTCTTCTCAGTTTTATTTGATTTAAATCAAGAAGATTTATAACAAGGTGATAAGTATAGTAAAAGGTAATGGGAAGAATGAAAACCTTTCACCAAACCAGAATTTTAACCAAAGGGACTCATCACATGGAAAAGATCAATAATAAAAAGATTAAGGGTGAGAATTTTTTACAGGAAAATCTACTTAAAAAAGTGATCATGTTGATCAAATCAAAAAAATTGTTTGTTTAGAAAGATTTTAATGTCAAAGAGGCAAAATCCATGTTTAATTTGACAATATCATTATTCAAAACAACACTAGCAAATATGTGTTATAACCTACTGAGATTTTCCTCGCATATCCCACTATAAAACTCATTACCCTGCTGATAGTAAGTTGTTAGTTTATTTTTCAAAATTTTTTATCATAAATAAAACCCATTACCCCAAATTTACCATACACCACTTTTTATGATGACCCAACATAAATCCCACTTACTTACAACTAGTTTGACAATGTTTTGTAACATGTGGTTATTACCATAGATGCTTAGGAAGTTTGTTATCAAGCCAAATATTCTCCCAGCTTGTCATCACTCTAACATTACTAGAGACCAATCATTGATCGCTGCTCAGCTGCCTCTATATGATGTTCTGTATTAATTTTTTGAAAGCATACAAAGTTTCAGTTATTTAAAGGAAATCTCAGGGCCTAGCACAGTACCAGACCTGTGCAGTAGCATGTTGAAGACATGAGCACTACATCTATTAGTTTTAGAGCTTGAATATAGTTAGAATGTTGTCCCAATTAGCTCTTTGTAGAACTAAAAAAATTATTTTTATTAGCTTTTTTATATAATATTTTATTTTGGATCATAATTAAATGGATTATCAACATCTATCACTGCATTGATTACAAGTGCTGTTGATAAAATTAAATTTTAACTTTTTATTAATAAAAGCTACATAATGCTGGACTAATAACTATCTTAGGACACCTCAGTGGACTGATAGATTCCAATGACATAGAACATGTCTAGATAAATATTTGCATAAAATTTAAGCTGAAGTGTTGATGATTATTGCAGACAACTTTTTTTAATTAATTTATGTTATAATTTTATTGTAGCTTCAATGTAACATCTTAAACCTTAAGTAACTTATATTTTTCATTTTGCTAAACCAATTAACTCACTTACTCATTTTAGACCTCATTTGGTTTCTAGATTGTAATTTTAGTGACAAAATAGCAGAGATATGTTGTAGAATTTTGTTGTGATAACTTTTGGCAAGTTACTGTCTGAATTGTCTTCCATATCACTCTTTATTGGAATAAACTTTTCTAATTAAAACTTTCTAGTATTTAGTATCTAACTTTTTATGTTTAATGCTTTAGTTACTTAAACTAAGGTATAAGGATTGATCCCCAGTGAGGCTTTTATACCAGAA
This sequence comes from Massospora cicadina, assembly GCA_022478985.1. NCBI lineage: Eukaryota > Fungi > Entomophthoromycota > Entomophthoromycetes > Entomophthorales > Entomophthoraceae > Massospora > Massospora cicadina. The sequence goes on from JAKSZP010014489.1 coordinate 163,166, forward strand.
AATATGTAAGCCTTAGTTCTACATATGTGCCTTTTGAGATGCTATTATAAGTAATTTAGTTGTAAATGCTCTAATCTAAAGTGCACTCAATAAACTAGATGTACATTATAACATGGGCATATAAGCTATTCTGTTGACTGGGGAATAGAATTTGTATAAAGTTTATTGCTCAATCTTTGCATCATGTTTAGAAACATTTTGTCCTAGTCCTTGTACTAATATATCACTATGCCATCTATAGCACAATTGAATATAATCTACAATTACTTTTGTAGATTATAAGATCTAAAACTAGCTCTTTAAACAAGATTTTAGAGTGTAGATTTATTAAAAAATTTCCAAAGAACTTCCAAAGTGGTATCTGAAAAACAAACTTATTTAATTGATAGTATAGAAGGATCTTTTATAAACTTTAAAAGGTTTGTACTAATTTATATATGTTTGTTTATAACAGAATTCCATGAAAAAATAGCCTTACAGGGATAACAAATCATTAGCAGATATATAAAGTTCTTATATGGTGATCTTCAAGATTTTAAAATTAATGTATGAAAACTGGATATATACCATTATCAAATGCTGAAGAGAATGGTGGACCATGGTAGATTTTTTCTCACAATGTGTAGAGTGCAAGAAAGATTACATGCTAGGCCATTTGTTAGAACAAAGCATCAACTAAGTTTGGTAGGTTTACAGATCCAACTCAAAAGTATTTTCCATACTAATATACATTAGTTGTAGACAGCCCTCCATCACATTCAAAGTGGCAGCCACCACTAGTGCAGAATTTTTTCAAGATGTCTGTAGAATCATAATAATTTAGTTAATTTTTAAAGTAAAATATGTAAATATTTGCTTTACCTCTGACTTCCTGAAATTTAAATTAAAAGTGTTTTGCACACGAAAATTTTCCATCAATGTATCATAATCATGTGTATACTAAATCAATCTGAATTTCTTAGTAATGTATCTATCTAGTTTATTAAAACTTATCTAATGTTTAACATATCTTTTTAACTAGTTTATTATTCATCTATTAACTTTATTCTGCATCTCTAAGAGAAGTTAATGATATTATTATGCTGTTTAATATCTTAATTATAAAACTATAGACAACTTTTCAACTAAAGAAAAAATTCTAAATTTTTTATGAAATCAAACAATGCTTGGGACTTATTAGTAAGAGTACTTTTCTTGATCAAACCTTACATAAACAAGTTATACTTAAGGTTACTATTACATAGGTGGTAAAAATATGTAAATCATAGAAAATAGAAAGATTTATTATAAAAAAATACTATTTAGCAAAAGATGTAAACAAAAGATACTATCAATCAGGATCAATGAAAACCAAAATATATGAAGTAATTGCTTATAATAGGTCAAAAGAACTTCTATTCTATCAGATATAAATCTAGCTGATTATATTATATGTTAAGCTCTAATGCATAAGATAGACTCATAAACTAATTATATTCATGGTATATCTTAATAAAATTCTTTTTGTTTGTACCTTGTTTAATTATAACCATAGTATACTTAAGCCTTTAAAAAAGTGCAAAACCTATTTTAAGTATTAATCATGATATATATAGAGAAACGGAGTGACTAATATAATGTTTTATATCATGAGTGCTAGTAGTAGTACCCAACCTTTACATTTTATAATTATATCTTTAAACTTTAGGGGGTAAACTCAAGGTTTATTTTAGTTCTACAAAAATACCTAGCAATTAAAACAAAATTTATTTTAAAAGCCTAGCTTTCTTTAGGTTTAACTTAGCTTTGTAACGTTAATTAGATTAACACATTTAGTTTACACTTTTTCATTTATAAAATTTAATTAGTTAGTTATTGTCTGATTTTATATTCACATCATAATAAACTATCTATTTAAGAGCTTACAAAAAACCTTTACTAATTTGTGTGCTTTTTTTGTACCATAAATTTTCTATGCATAATAAATACCTGGATGAAAGAAAATAAAATTTACCTTAACTTTTCCTCAATTATAATTAATTCTATGTAATATTTACAAAATATAAAAACTCTTTATTGAGCATAATCGTATCAATTTTTAGTTCTAAAGAAAAGAAGCGGTTGTACTACCGACTGACATTATATGTTACAAAAGTAAGTTAAGATTTTTTTATTAAAGGATAACAGCTACTTATAAAAACTAAAAGAAAATAAATTACAACGTATTTTCATAGATCAATGTCATGATTACTTTAGATTTTTCTTTGCGTTGTAATAACTTGAGATGTCGAGAAACTCTTAAAGAACAAAGGAAAGTGTGTTGGACCTCCTGTTCACGTAAAGAGTTTATTATAAAGTTTACGACAACAGATATATTTTGCTTCCCTTGTGCAAAATCACATTTTTTTTCGAGGAAACAAACTTGCCCTGCATGTGAAATTGAATTATCCCCAAAGTTAAGTGAACTTATCAACATTGACATTTAGTGATATCACGATAGGAAGTTTAGAATCACAGAAAGATAAAATTACCGTAAAAAGATTTTAATAGCTTATTTTAGTCTTCTTTAATTGGCATAGACCCTGCTACATCCCATGAGATTTGTAAAAATGCAATATCATTTTGGAATTATCAAGCTTTACAAGAATCTAGAATACAGGAGACTTTTAACAAGAAATTAAAGTACAACAACATTCTAAAAACAAAGCAGCTGGAAGAAGTTTTGGGATCAGCTAACACAGAGATAACTTGTAAGTTTAAAAATTGAAAACAAAATGTTCAATAATTAAAAGTGCTTCAAAAGAAGATCTCAGGTATTATTTCGATTTTCTAAAAAAAGATTTGGAGAAAGAGAAGGATACAGAAAGAAGAAAAGTACATGAATACGCCATTTTGTATTCTGAAAAAGACAAAGAGCTAAAAAAAGCGCAGGTATAAACCTAAACGGACTTATTAATATAAAGAAAATGTTTACTAAAAATCTTCAAGAATCTTTAATACCACAAGCAAAACCAACTCAATCTAAAAAGAAGGATTCTAGTATATACAAAGCAAATCTGAAATTTCAAGTAAGTGTTAAAAAATTAAATTAATAAGTAGCCTGCCACAGTACCAGGAATATTTAATAATCCAAAAAAGTTAAATCGAGAAAATTCTCCGGAGTCTTTACTGCGTGGTAAATAAGAATTTTGTCATTGATTAATATTTAAGATATATTTAAAGAATAAGTGGTCAAACCTGTTATCGCAGATACGCTTTAAAAATAAAAAAAGTGGTTTAAAGGCATAGAATTATTAGAGTACTTTCTCTTCATTACGATAATAAAGCTTTCATATGTCAACATAAAATATTTAAACTAAAAAATAAATTCAACGTACTATTTAATACTATGTTGTTTCTCAATAGATATACCAGATCTTTAACCCTTTGCAGAATTTAGTTTAATCAGTAGCCCTCTCGATGTGTATACACATCGAACGCAGTTAATTGGTTAATATTATTCACGCATTAGGTTTGACCAGCATCTATTTAATAAAATTTCACTGACGTACTGACGAACCTATTGACTGACATCTGAAACCTTCGAGTCTGATAGGTTTAACTATTTGGGTGAGTGGGTGAGAATTGGCAAATAATATGGAATCTGAAACTATCGAGTCTGATAAGTTCAATCTATTTGGGCGAGTGGGTGAGAATTGGCGAATATTATCAATAAATAACTAATTGCTCACCTGACACTCGAAACTAAACAAAAATCAGTATTAGTTTTAAGTAGATTAAGTAGCTAGTATAATCAGCTCATCACCATGAGGCAACAGCGGAACTGTTAGTCCAAGTGGCTCGAGTAGCACTGGCACAAGCCCATAGGCTATATCAGTGTGAGCTTATAAATAAACCCGAGCAACGCGGTAAATGTTGCTTGTATAACAAAATCTTTTATAGTATAAAGTTATATTATGTATGTATAAAGTATACAAATATAAAAGAAAGTGAAATTAAAAAACCCTTTTAAGATTCGGTATAGACTAGCATATGACTCAACAGTCTGAGACAAAATCAATTGTTTATTCTAGGTAAGCCGACCAGGGATAGGGAATCTGACAAAATGCTCTTTTAAAAATTATACTCGATGTTTTAGAAATTAAATTACCTAATGTAAGTCAATCTAAAGATGGTCGGTACTGGCTATTAGCGGTAATAAGATACATAGCATAATGTACCATACATTTAATATTACCAAACTGATTAATTTATTAAATTTTAAAAAATATCTAATTCAATTATATTGCTAAATTTTCATAGAAATTTTCAGCAATATATCTTGCATTGGATTGCTTAAACTTCAGCTATCAGATTTTAAACTTGGCACCGCAATCTAATATGCAAGGAGATAACTTAAGCTTGGAACCCCAGTATAAAATTCTAGATACTCTTATCAATAATTATATTGGGTTTTTGTATATAATACATTACTTTGTAAAAATCAAAATTATAGAAAGTAAATTTATATTTCTAAAGTCAATGATGTTTAAATAATACAAATATATCATTTTTAAAGTTTCAAGATCTATAGATATTATGCTGATAAATGTTTCTTATTGGTTTTATTTTCACTTTATTTTTATAGTAGCTATTTTTATATTGATTCAAATTATAACAATGTTTTATAATTTGAGTGCCCAGTATTTTTCAAAGATCTCGTATTAGAATTATTTTAGCGTAAGGCTATTTACAAAAGACAACAAGACATATGGTGCATAATACCCTTTTTCTATAAAAAAGGCTAAATTTATCGTGAAAAATTTCTAATTTTTGTCTACTCCTACTCACACATTGTCTAGCAATCTATATATAAAGAATATAGCTCTTATAAAACTTAATCTATAACTAACCATAAAATTTGCTAATAATATCTCATGGTGAGTTTTATAAGGTTACTTCTCAAGCACACAGTTTTTCAAATTTTTTAGAAAACATATTTGAAAAACTTTATTTGGGAAAGATATACAATTTACCAAAACTCCCAATTCCAGTTTCCTTTATTTTTTCCTTTTTTTCCAAAAAATCTGACTTCCTTTATTAGTCAAACAGTGGAACCTATGTGGGGAATATATCTTGTTTTATATTTTTAAAAGATATGTTAAAGTTTAAAAAGAGCCAGTTAAGGTGCATTCTAATGTTCAGGCCAGCCACCACTTTTGCAACAATTTTGTAATTTGATTCTTTCTCATTATATTGTAAACTTAAGATTTCACTGAAACCCTGAGATATATGACCATTATCTTCTATAATTAAAATGTATTATGCCTTTCTTTGAGTTCTATCTTCTTTAACTAGGCCATTGCTCTTGATTGTTATGTTAATGATCTAATTTGTTTTTTTCCCTAGTTTTATAATAAAAATCCTGCTTTCATATAATTTTCCTTAATCTATTTTTTATACTGGATGATACCTTTTTTATCTTTTACTTAATAGAGGTGAGCTAACCTGAGGAAAGTACTGAAATAATAGGGAAATTAGAAATTTGAAAAAAATAAAAAGAAGGATTAATCTTGGTAACCCATCACAAATAGCATTCTAATAAACTAAGAACTCTGTGGACTACCTTGATATTTGCTATATTGGTTAAGGGCATTAGTATCATGGTCACATGATATCATAGTAGGGACCAACCCCAAGGATAAAGCTGGGAACAGGTGGCCCAGAAGGTGAAGTTACAGGCCCTCCCTGACCTTAGGCATACACTAGACCAACGCTGGGTACAGGCTAACTATGCTCAGGTTGGTACTAGTGATGTGCCAAATTCCCAGCCTTTTACATCAGCCCAGGCATTAAAATGGACAGTCTATCTAATTAATGTGGATGGTTCTATTTGGTTAGTCAAGGAATGGGGTTTAAAAACCAGTTCCAATTATAAAACAACCCATTCAGATTGGATCCAACTTCAACTGATCACTCGAGTGAAGTCAGTTTCAGCATATTCAATCAATTTGGATGGTAGTGTTAGCCTATTGGTGGGTTGGTGCTTGGACCCACTTCAGCAAACCCCTTATTTCCACCAATTTTATTTAATTTTGTTTCCCATGACTAATACTCCTTGTTGGTTGACTTCTCAATAAATAATTTTATATCTTATATTTTTATTTATGATATTTTGAATGATCCTGTGCATGAACCTCTTAGAGGAGGTCTTGCGCTCTGTTAACCTTGCCATTTTCAATACTTTCAAGCTATCCCCTAGTGCACCATTCTTTTGCCTAGGCTCCCTCCAACCTGGGTCACTTACCCCCTTCCTCATTGTATACTACAACACTTTTGAAGGTTATCTATTATAATAATCATACTTATATGCCTAAGTTGTTATTGCTCCAGCACCCTCTGCTAGGCTCTAATAACTTTTGTACTAATGGCTAGTTCCCTGGAATTGGCCTTGTGCACCATGCACTACCATGCTGGGAACAGGAGAGTTATAGACACTCTCATTATATTAGTCAACCAATCACCTAAAATTACGTGCATGACCTTTTTCCATGTGGGACTTTCCTGAAGTGGAAATGGTGGGCACCAGCTGAGGGCCTTGGCTGTGGTCAGCTGCACCACTGTTTTCCCTTTTTCCTGAATATTGGAGCAACTCTGCATTATTATAGTTGCCTTCAACTGTAAAGTATCTACCCTTTGTGCTCATACCTGGTGGATACAGACGCTTCAATGTCCAAAAGTCATGATTCCCCAACTTTCCACCAAAATTATCAATTTCCATTTAAATAAACAAGTTTTCCTTTGACAGCGCATTCAGACAATGCTGGTGGAATTAGTGCAGATGGGCCTGGTGGTGTTGGCCTTGTATAATATTGGGCATTCCATTGCAATTAGGGGAATAAGGTCATTTACATCTAAAAATGTGTTTTATGATGAGAATCTTATCCAAACCTCTGAGCCATTTCTTAGCTTTTATAGCCTGGATGAGAACCCTATTCCAGTATATCAAATAACCCCTGAGAACCCTCGTTTGACCCCTACTATGATCTGGGGCACTCAGGAAGCAGAGAATGAACTTCGTTTATAATATGATCAAGTATATACACTTGCAGAAGGCATGGTGGGGTATGTGGCCTCAGTGAAAAGAGTGGCCAACTATCCCTCCCCTTTTATGATTCCAAAACATACTCTGATGGATTGCTTGAGCCAAAGGAAGATTATTTTATTGAGGTGTTGTTGTCTACCATAAATAAAGACTATTCTGGGTAATTTCTACTGACTACTACCCTCTCCTCCCCTTTAGGGAAGCTCACCACTACTATTTTGGTGGATACTGGTGCTTCTAAAAACTTTATGGATCAAATCCTAGATGACTATCTTGGACTGAGTTACTTGCCAGGTGGTATGGCTAAGGGAGGGGCGTCCCAAGGTATTCCCACCCTGAAGATCATTGGGACAGTGTACTATCAAGTTGGCAAGTACCACTTGTCTGATAACTTCAAATCAGTCAAAAACCTCCTGTTGCCTATTATTTTGGGTGTGGAGTGGTGGCGAAAGTTTGACGTTAGAACCAAACTGAAAGAAAACCCTATCCCTAACGTGAAGAATGGTAGCACCTTAGTTGTGACTTTGTTGGAAGAGAACGCCCAGAATGAACTGCCCTACTGGCCCCACCTTCACCCTTATAGCCTTGCCTCATTGCTGAAGCCCTCAGTGGAAGTTCCTATACCTTCTTGCTTGGAGGGTTTTGAATCCTCTTTTGATGCAGCATCTGCTAATGCACTCCCTGAGCACTCTGAGTTTGATTGTGACTTCAAGCTCACTGTGGATCTGGTGCGTATATCTTTCTCCATTTACCAATTGACTGTCTGGGAGGAAGAGGCGTTGAATGTGTGGGTGAATGAACAGTTAGCCAAAGGTGCGATTTTTCAGCGTACCTCCCCTGTATGCTCTACACTTCTCTTTGTCAAGAAGTCTGATGGTACTCTGCGCCCATGTATGGACTATGGGAACCTCAATAACGTTACTGTACCAGACCTCCATCCCATCCCTTTGGATCACAGATTATGCACTATGTGGAAAAGGCGAAGGTCTTCTCAAAGCTGGATTGCCTCAATGCGTTCAATCAGATCCAGATTAAAAAAGAACAAGAGTGGTTAACCGCATTCTGTACCAAAAAAGGGATCTTCCAGTTTTGGGTCATGCCCTTTGGGCTTAAGAATGCCCCTGCTATCTTTCAACGCTGCATTGATGCAGTGTTGGGGACTTGTTAGGGGTATGCGCGGTTGCCTACATGGATGACATTCTGGTGTTTTCCCCTGATCAGAAGTCCCATGCAGTACACCTTCAGGAAGTGGTGGAGCGGTTAAAGGCAGCCGGCCTTACACTGAAGATAAACAAGTGTGAATTCTTCAAGTCCCAGGTCACTTTTCTGGGCAACGTCATGTTTAACCAAGGACACATGATTACTACAGACAAGGAGAAGGCGATTCAAGAGTAGCCTACCCCTACTTCATTAAAAGAATTGAGGAGTTTTTTGGGGACGTGTATGTTCCTCAAGAAGTTCACACCAAATCTTTCTGAGGTGGCAGCGCCCTTGTATAGGGCTAGTGGTGCAAAAGTGCTTCAGTGGTCCCCGTTTTGGAGGATGCTTTCAAAGCTGTGAAGTGCACCCTGTTGTCCACGTCCATCCTTCACCATGTCGATCTTCCAAAGAGTTCATTGTGTCTACTGATGCCTCCAACTTCGCCATAGTGGCTGCCTTGTTACAATTAGGTGAAGAGGGGATAGAGCATCCGGTGGGATATTTATCCAGGAAAATGTCTCTGCCTGAGTTAAATTATGCCATTTATGACAAGGAGTTACAAGCAGTGGTGGAGGCACTGACATATTGGCGTCACCACTTGCATGGCTCTACCCAACCATTATGCATACATACAGATCACCGTGCCTTATTGTACTACAGCGCCCCTCATGTCCTAACCCCATGACAGACCTGTTGGCATGAGACCCTTGCCCAATTTTCCTTTTCTTACAAATTCACCAATGGCAAGGATAATGGTTTGGCGGATGCTTTAAGCTGAAACCCTTCTTTAGCTCCTGATTCAAAGGAGTTAGAGGTCCACAACACAGGTGATGATTCCTCCAAATAAAATTTTGTCTCAACTTCCCTCTCCCCCAGCCAACAGTTCAGCACTTGCACCTCTGAAAAATGCGGAGGAATATGGTATGTTCAGAAAGGTGGTCCTTTCTCAGCCGCTATCTACTGAATATACTATGGTACTTGCTAAAAGCGTTTTGAATTAAGAGGATCTATACAGGGGTTATCACTTAAAAGATGAGATGGTGTGGTTTCAGGGGCGCCTTTGGGTACCTGCTGGACCACTGCGCCTGTAATTATCTGGGACCATCATGGTGGAATCACCTTTGGGCATCCTGGGAAAGTAAAGACCTTGGAGTTGATACATCGCACCTACAATTGAAAGGGCTTACCTGCTCAGGTGGGGTGGTACTGTAAGGAGTGTTTGATCTGCAACCAAATGAAGCCAAATCATCAACCTTTAGTAGGGTTGTTGGTACCAGTCCAGAAAGCTAAAGGGCACTGGACTTCCCTATCAGTGGATTTCATCGTGGAACTACCTGTCTCTGATGGTTACAATGCCATCATGGTGGTTGTGGACCATTTTACAAATTTCGCCTAATTCATTCCTTGTAGAATGACAATAACTGTGGCTGAGATTTATAGGCTCTTTGTCACACATGTGTTTGCATTCTATGGGGTTCCCCAAGAGATTATCAGTGACTGGAGACCCCAATTTACCTCCATCTTTTGGGAAGAGTTGTGTAAGACTCTTCAGATTCGCCCTTGCCATTTGACTGCCTATCACCCTCAATCAGATGGGAAGACTGAACGAGTGAACCAGTGCTTGGAGCAGTTCCTGCGGTGTTACACTGCCGCAGATCATTCAGATTGAGCTTCTCACCTTCTTATGGCCCAATTTAGTTACAACAACATGTTGCATTCTTCAATCGGTTGTTCCCTTTTTTCTCCAGCCATGGCTTTAACCCCACCTTTAACATGGAGCCCAGCTGTAGGTCTAAGGTTGAAGCGGTGGTGGACTTTTCCAAGACAATCAAGAAGGCCACCAGGGGGTTTTTACAAGCTTGGAGGCGGCAATGCAAGTGTATAAGGAGAACGCTGATGGGAGGCACTGAGTGAGTCCTGCGTACAAGCAAGGGGATCTTGTGATGCTTGATGCTCATAACATCTCTATCAAGAAGCCATGCAGAAATTGGGGACCAAAGAGGATTGGGCCTTACCGCGTTGTTAAAAAGGTGGGCCATGCCTCATACCAGCTAGATATTCCCCCTTCATTTCAGATCTTCTCTGTGTTTCATGAGAGCAAACTGAAGTTGTTTGAGGGCCTCCCACCAGAGACTGCTGAGGCCTATCTCATGGATGGGGCGCCAAAGTGTGAGGTGGAAGAAATAGTTTCCTCCCGTCATGTTAAGAGGAGAAATGAGTATCTTGTATCCTGGAAGGGATTTGATGCAGCGGAGAACAGTTGGGTCTCAGTGCGTGACTGCGCCCATGTCCATGATTAATTGAAGTATTCTACAAGCGTTTCCCCCAGCTGCTGGATCTCAACCCAAACTGACCATTGCCGCCATGAAGCTGGCCCCTGACCACAGGAATTTTTACCTTGCGCAAGCCCCTGGAGGGGGGTTAAGTCCCGTCAGGAGGAGAGGGTTATGTCATGGTCACATGACATCATAATGGGGACCAACCCCAAGGATAAGGCTGAGCGCCAGGAGGCCCTAGAAGGTGAAGTTACAGGCCTTCCATGACCTTAGGCATACACTAGACCAATGCTGGGTACAGTCTAAATATTCCCAGGTTGGTACTAGTGAGGTGCCAAATGCCCAGCCCCTTACATCAGCCCAGGCATTAAAATGGACAGTCTATCTAATTAATGCGGACAGTTCCATTCAGTTAGTTGAGAAACGGGGTTTCAAAACCTGTTCCATTTATGAGACAACACGTTCAGGTTGGATCCAACTTCAATCAATCACTCAAGTGAAGTCAGTTTCAGCATATTTGACTAATTCAGAAGGCAGTGTTGGCCTATTGGTGGGTCAGTACTTGGACCCACTTCAGCAAACCCCTTATTACCCCAATGTTGTTTATTTTTGTTTCCCATGACCAACGCTCCTTGTTGGTCGACTTTCCAATAAACAATTTCCACATCTTATGCTTTTATTTATGATATTTTAAATGATCCTGTGCACAAACCTCTTTGAGGAGGTCTCACGCTCCATTAACCTTTTTTTAATACAATCAAGCTATCCCCTAGTGCACCATAGTTTCTCCCAGGCTCCCTCCAACCTGGGTCGCTTACCCCTTCCTCATTGTGCACCGCGTCATTTTTGGTGGGTTATCAATTATAATAATTGCACTTATATGCCTAAGTTGTTATTGATCCAGCACCCTCTGCTGGCTCTAATAACTTTTGTACTAATGGTTAGTTCTCTGGCGTTGGCCTTGTTCACCGTGCACTACCACCATGGGAACTGGAGAGTTATAGACACTCTCCTTATAATTAGTGTAAAACTCCAGGAACTCGCTATAAAGCTGGACAGTGGTGCGCATCCCTTTAGAACCAAAAAAGGGTCATACCCCAAGGCCTTGCCCTTCACCCAGATCTTTGACCTAGCGTATACCCTGGATGAGAAATGGGTGGCCACTGCCCCTCCCTGTTTGCCTCAAGCCATTTCCTCATTTACCCCCTAGACCAAACTCATTCTTGTCTTTAATTATGCTGATTTTATTTGGAAAAAAACCAAACAACTTTGTATAGATTTAAAAATATCAAAACCCTCTATCATTAAGCACCTATGCCTCTCCCCAGGAGGTGGTACAATCAGTGACCAACCTGATGTGAGGAGATAGAATTGTTAATTCAATTTTGAGCAAAAAGTCAAGGAAACAATATGAAAGCAGGTTTAAACTTGACTATTTCCTTAAAAATCAAAAGAGCAAATTTGGACATCCAGAATTTGGGGAAAGTGTTTCAAGAATAGCTTATAAGTTTGTAATACTATCAAGGTTAAGTTGATGTTTGTAACTATAATTTTTGGGGGATTTGAAACCAGAAAATCAAATCTACCTATTGTGGTTCAGCTTAGCAGTATTCTGTCATAGCTAGTGATATGTTTACTGGTGTTTAATGTCCCTTCAAAAAAATTCAAACATGCCCTTGAGGTGAGGACAGACCCTTAAAAGTCACTGATGACCTCTTTAAGGTCATTGACAGGAAATAAGTCTCTGGTTTTGCCAGTCAGGTCTGAGGAAAAGAGCTCATCTGAGGTGGAAAATCTTGTAGAAATTGACCAAAAAATCTGGAAAAGCGTGTGCTATGAAGTTACAGAAGTTGATCGAATTTGTAAATTTTGATTTCATTAAAAGATGGAAATTTTACAGCTCAAATTGGATTTTAATAATTATTATAAAACGTTCACAAAATTTTTTTCCTTTAAATTATAGACACAAGCTGAAGAAGACATTGCTTTTCTCAGATACTAAGTAAATTTAGTAAAGGTTGGAATTTTATGCAAGTTTACTCATACTTTTCTGTTTATTTTTCACAAAAATCACTTTGTTGAAATTTTTGTGAAGGCTAAAGTCTTTTTTCCTTTCTGCTCTACCTCCCCAGATGGAACAAACCTGCTTCCACTCTGCAGCCTATTCTGCTAACTCTGCCACATCTTGTTTTTCCATGCTTCACCTCAGTTCTTATGCCACCTTTTCTCAGCTCTCAGGGACTCTTGCCCCTGATATTTGTTGCCAGTTTGGTGTGCATTTTGACCATAAAACTTATATGGAAACATAAATAAGATTGCCTAAGATGTTGCTTTCACTTGTTATGTCACTTTACCTTTTGTTATACCTTTAGCCTGACGTTTTATATTCCATAACTTCCCGCACTCCATTTTTTCTGATATTTATCTGAGATAAGCCTTCATGTTTTTGCAAATTTCTTATCCTGCTGGGTGGCTAGAGTTAGTACAACCTCTCAGAGTTTTCATCCATTGAAGCAGTTCCTTGGAGTTAGTACTTTTATATCCCTTCTGGCCTCGGTTTTTACCTACTTAAAAGGGTGTCTGAGGGTGTTGTAGGGCTCCCCTCACTCAAGATGCTCATACAGTGTGAAGTACCTGCCACTAACAGCCTCACCCTCCACTATTCAAGCAATAAAAAATTTAAAAAGAGGAGATCTTTAACACATTGTTCAGCCTTAGGGCCCACCAGAAGTCTCACAGCAAGGACTTAGCTGGCATACTCCTTTTTCAGCTGCTGCTCCATGAGATTAAAGAGGGAGCTCACTGATGGTTATTCTCCACTGATGACAATTATAGATCTCTCCTGGAATCTCTTCCATCATTGGATACCTTTGTCAAGCCCCGCAAGTTTCCTCCTGCCACCTTTTGGGACTATAACTCCTTTGTCCACTTGCCAAATGAGACCTCAATATGGCTCATTACTTGCGCCTGTTTCAAGAGAGAGCATCAAGGGTGGAATTTCATGACAGTTAAAAATGGCCATCCTCCACAAGTCCCCTAGAAAATACTGGTGCTGCCCTTAGCATATGAGATAACCCTCACCCTCCTTATCTGGGACTTGCTCTATCCTTACGTCCCTGTTGCCCAACATCCACTGTGTTGCCAAGTCTATCAGTACCATGGAACTTTAGATCATGGGTCTTGACAACTCCTTCACTGTGGGGCACCATCAGGTTCAAATCCCATGGTGACATATCCAGCTGAGATGCTGCCGTTAAGGATACCTTCAGACTGACCATAGAATAACCACCTTTCATATTCACCCAGTACAGCTTGGAACCAGCAGTGGGCTCTCTAGAATGTGAGACTGAAAACCTCCAACATAGGTGAGGTCTCCTCAATACTGACCCTGCACTGCCACACTCCACAAAGTACCCCTCACTTTTGTCCTCAAAAGTAGAGAAGGTTAGTAAGTCTAGCCATTTGATTCAGAGCATACAAATCACTCTAGCCAAGGACCCTCAATTGACATTTTAAAACCTATGCTTTTATAAAACCTGTCATCTCATTTGCCCAGTTGAACAACATTTCCCTATAGCTCCATAGTCACTTCTCATGGATGACCCTATCCAGAAATGGGTAGAGATCCAAGAAAAGATGATTAAAGAGGAGCTCTCCTTGGTGGACCCCTCCAAAAGCTTGGATGTCTTGACTCATGTAGTTTCATGTGATAAGGATCTCCCTCCTGCTGAACCTAAAGCATTAAGCTACTCTACTTCTCTAAGTCCCATGGGCAACTCAATGGCAATGTGAAGTCATAAGCTGTTGATTCCTCAGGGGATACTCTCCCTTATATTCCGCCCTCTGGTCTTGGAGCTATCCTGTCCTCCCTTGGCTCTGAGAAAAAGCAAACCCCTCTCTGCTTACTTCTTGTTCATGGCTACCTTTTCCTCTGAGGGAAGAATTTTCAAGCGCTTTCTTTGGTGGACACTGGCACTACTGAAAACTTCATCCGTCAAAAGCTGGCGGAGGCCCTTGACCTACCCCTGAGGGTTGGTCAGTTTTTGAAGGGTGGAGCATCTCAAACCATCCTGAGTTATTATGTATTAACGCCTGTTTCCTTTGTTTCAGTTGATGGATACTTTGTGGAGAGCTTTTCCTTGATTAAAAACCTCTTATACCCCATTATTTTGGTTGTTGGATGGTGGCATCAGTTTGGCATCTCCACTAACCTCATGTACTATACTACGCATGCAAAATTTCCTAGAAGAGTCACAGTTATCATCAATTGCCTGGATGTGAGCGCAATGGCGCTCCCTAGGAGGTAGGGCCCCTCTCCCAAGATGGGCCTAGTCTCTATTCAACCAACTGATGCCCTGACCCCATAACTTATGCTGTCTAAATGCATATGCGGATATGCTGACCTGTTTGATCCTGCCAAGGCCTTCCCGCTCCCCAAGGACACCAAGTTTGACTATTAGTTTACATTGACCGTGGACCTTGTCAAGGTATCCTCTCCAATGTATTTCTTGTCCCTGAGAAGGAGGCTGCCTTGGACGTTTTGGTTGATGACAGGTTATCTGAGGCCAAATCAGTAAGAGATCCTCGTCAATGTGCTCCCCCTCATGTTCGGAGAAAAGTCTAATGGCTCACTTCATCCCTGTATTGATTATGGCAATATGAACAACGTGATAGTGCCTAAACCCCATCCCCCTGGAGCAACAGATTGCCCGCTATGTGGAGATTTCTAGAGTTCTCAGCAAGCTGGACTGCCTTAATGTTTTAAATCAGATCCGCATTAAAAAAGGCAGGAGTGGTTAACAGCTTTTGTACTACAAAAGGCGTCTACAAGTTCAGGGTCATGCCGTTTGATTTGAAGAACGTCCCCGCCTACTTTCAGAGGCTCAATGATGTTGTCTTGTGATAACTTATGAGAACCTGCATGATTGCATACATGGATGACATACTGGTCTTCTCTCCAGATGCAGAATCCCATGCCCGCCACCTTATATTTGTCATGGAGAGACTTTCACAGGCGAACCTTATATTTAAGGACAGCAAATGCGAGTTTTTCCAGTCCAAGGTTGAGTTCTTGGAAAACATTGTCTCTCACAGCCACGTGGTTGCCCCAGATAAAGAAGCAGTCATCTGTAATTGGGTTACAACCTCATCACTCACAAAGTTACGCAGCTTTCTTGGGACGTATAACTTCCACAAGAAGTTCACTTACCAGATCTCAGAAGTCGCCACCCCTCTCTACACCGCCCAAGGAAGAAGATTTTCAGTTTGACCCCAGAATGCAACGCCGCGTTCCACACCAAAAAAATTTATGCTCTTTTCCATACCAGTGTTAGCACATGAAGACCTCAGCCGCACCTTTATTGTAACCACTGACGCTTCCAAATTTTTGGGAGCTGCTCTGTTGCAGGAGGGGTGATGTGGTGAAATGGCCTGTTGCTTGATTTTCTAAGAAGATGATCCTGGCGCAGCTCAACTACGGTATATATGATAAGGCACTCCTTACTGTTGTTGAGGTTTTAAAGCACTGGCGCCACCATTTGAATGGGTCCAAGAGGACATTTACTGTCCACACCAACTATAAGGCGTTGATGTAGTACTGCGCCCCCAGAAGCTAGCCCTTCACGAGTCCTAGTGCTTGGAAATCCTGTCAATGTTCAATTTCCAATACAACTTCATTAAGGGCACCCAGAACCTGTTGCTAGATGCCTTATCCCAGAACCCTGCATTAGCTCCTGACCAGCACTAGTTGACGTCCACAATACCCAGGTGATGATTAATCTGGAACAGATGAAGGAGATTAAACTGTCCAACCCCCCGCTCTGCTTATGATGGAACCTTTGGAAGGGAATACTGACACCATTTCCCGCATTAGGATGTCCCAACCCCTGTTGTCTGACTGCAATAAGACTAAGCAGGCTTGCCATAGAAATGGCGAGCCGCTGGACAAAGGCTACCTGTTTCTAGATGGGGACATCCTCCATCAAGACAAGTGGAGGGTACCACCTGGACCCCTGCGTGAGGATTGATCCTTGAAGCTCATGACTCCCAGCTTCTAGCCACCCTGTCAAGGACAAGACGCTTGAGTTGGTCTCTCCCCTACAGTTGGAAGGGTACTGCCACAGTTGTAACAAAATTTACAAAGTCCTGCTTGACGCATAACCGCTCAAAGCTATCCACCTGAAGAGGCTGGGTTTCTTGTACTCTTTAAGCCGCTGAGGGCCCTTTGGCATAAATATCTGGTGATTTCATAATTAGACTGATCTTGTACCAAAGCTATGATGCAATAGTGGTTGTAGTGAACCGTTTTTCTAAGATGGCTCATTTCATCCCCTGCAATACCACCATTACTTCAGTCAAGACAGCCCGCCTCTTTGAAGACCACACCTTCTATCTACATGATCTCCCTATGGAGATTATCAGCGAACACATCCCACAATTCACCACTCAGTTCTGTGAAGCCCTACTTTTCATCCTAGGCATCCTCCCTTGTCTCTACACAGCCTTCCACCCCCAGTCAGATGGACAGACAGAGAGGGTAAAACAAGGCTTAGAGCAATCCTTACATAGTTATTCCAACTCTGAACAAACAATTGCGCCTCTCACCTTCCGCTGGTACAATTCGCCTATAATAACCTTACTTATACCTCTACATGCACATTCCCTTTTTTGCAAACTATGGTTACAACCCAGCGTCAACACAAGTCCATGGATTGAGTCCACTAATGTTCCTGCCAATTAGCGCACTAAAGAGCTCTGGGACATACACCAGAAAGTGAAGGATCATCTCGTTGATGCTGTGAGAATCTAAAAAGCATATTTTGACCACAAGAGCCATGAAGGACCTGAGTACAAGCCTGGTGAGCTGATTATTATCAACGCCAAGAAACTCCACCTGAATCAATCCTGCCCCAAGTTAAACTCCAAGAATGTTGGACCCTTCAAGATCCTCAAGAAGTTTGGCCCATCAGCTTATCAAGTTGACTTACCACCTTTAATCAAAGTGTTCAGCACCCTACATGAGTGCCTCCTGACCCCATCTGATGGTTCCATGACTCCTCACCATGATCCTGAAATAGTGGATGGTGAACCCTAATATGAAATCGATGCTGTTATTGCCTCTTGCCTATCCTGACGCTGCCTACAGTACTTAGTGTCCTGGAAAGGCTATGATTAGACTGAGGACAGCTGGGCATCCTATTGAGACATGATCAACGCTCAGAACTTAGTTTACAACTTCTGCACTAGATTCCCAGATGCTGTAGGTCCTGCCACCCAAACCTCCTTAGCCGCCATTAAGCTATTTACCCCACAAGAACTTTGCTTTGGCAAAAGTCCCATCAGGCAGAGAGAAACCCCATCAAAGAGCGGAGGGTGATGTCAAAGTTAGTGACATATTTCCTAGTGTTGAACGCCCCTACAAAGCAAAGTCATACAAGCCCTTGAGGCCGATGCTAGAACCTTAAAAGTCACTGATGACCTCTCTAAAGTCATTTACAGGAAATGGGTTCTGGCTTTGCCAGCCAGGGCTGAGAAAAATGGCTCATCTGAGGTGTAAAATCTGGCGGAAATTGACCAAAAAATCTGAAAAAGCATGCTCTATGAAGTTGCAGAATTTGATCAAATTTGTAAACTTTGATTTCATTGAAAGGCGGAAATTTTACAGCTCAAATTGGATTTTAATAAATGTTTTGGAACCTTCAAATATATTTTTTCTTTAAATTTTAGACCCAAGTAAAAAAGGAATTGCTTTTCTCAGATACTAAGTTAATTTAATAAAGTCTAAAATTTTGTGCAAGTTTTCTCATACTTTTCTGTTTATTTTTCACAAATACAACTTTTTTTGTGATGGCTGGAGTCCACTTCTTGCTCTGGTCTAATTACCCAGTTAAAAAAACCTGCTTCCCACTCTGCAGCCTATGCTGCTGACACTGCCGCATCTTATTTCACTGCGCTTTACCTCAGTTCTTACGCCACCTTTCCCAGCTCTCAGGGACTCTTGTCCCTGATGTTTGTTGCCAGTTTGGTGCGCATTTTGACCACAAAATTTATATTGAAACATAACCAAGATTGCCTAGGACGTTGCTTCCACTTGTTGGGTCATTTTGCTTTTTTGTTACACCTTTGGCCTGGTGTTTTCCCTTCCATGACCCTTGCGCTCCAGTTTTCCTAAACATTCCTCAATTATCCTACTATAAGACCCAGCACCCTGCTAATGGTAGGGTGTTGGGCGAAGATTTACCTACTTTCCTTAGTTTTAACAAAACTTACTATATAAAAAAATTCACTTTAGGTACTTTAATAAGTAAAAATGACACATGGGTAATAATTTTTCTGGTTTGGAGTCTGTCCAACGCCCCATTTAAAGTTCTTACCCATAGTCTATTGAAATCAGCGGTGCCTTGTGGACCTTGTATGCCCTTGTGAGTTTTGGAATAGCCATGAAGGAAGCTATGGGTTTTGTCATAGCTAGTGACATATTTACTGTAATTAACAGACCCTCTAAAGCCAAGTTTAACAAGCCCTTAGGGAAAAGACCATAACACCAAAGAGTCACTGATAGCCTTTCTATGGTCATTGACAAAAAATAGGTTTTGGCTTTGCCATCTAGGGCTGAGGAAAACGGCCTAATTGAGGCGAAAAACCAGGCGTAAATCGAACTTAACACCCAGAAAATTACAAGATATGAGGTTACAGAATTGGCCAATTCTAAAAAACTTTTTAATTTTGTTGAAGAACGACAAATTTGCAGCTTGTATCAGGTTTCAATAAACATTTGGAATTTTTGTGAATCAACCTTCTTTAATTAAGTCCTAAGATGAGAAAGGCTTTGCTTTTCTCAAATACATTGATCATCTAATAAAATTTAGGATTTTTGGGTAAGTTTCTTGCAAGTTGTTTTTGGCCACCTTCAACAAAAAATAGCCTCTCCAAAGTTCTGCGATGGTTGGAGTCCATTTTACACTCTGGTTTGTCCCCACTGCTGTATGTGAGCCCTCCGCCTACTTCGCCACCTATTCTGCCAGCTCCATCTCATCCTATTTTGCTGCCCTTTGCCCTAGATTTTACGCCACCCTTCCCAGCTCCCAAGGCCTCTTGACACTGATGGTTGTGTCCAGTTTGGTGTGCGTTTTGTTCCACAGATTTATCTGTAAACACAATACTGAACATTTTGAACGCCTTTTCGTTTTGTTGAGTCACTTGGCCTTGTTAGCACACCTTTGGCCTGGGTCTTTCCCCTCAGCGACCTTCTACGCTCCAGTTTCCCTGACGGGTTTCCCTTTTATGCTAGATTCCTAATATCATAAATAACCCAAAAAAGAAATGTGAAGTTGTTGGTTTGAAATCTTCTGATTTTATTTGACTCTGCCACCAACCCATGTTTATTTTCCTTATAAGAGCGCTACTTAGCTGTTTTCTGTGGAATACTCAAGTTGCAAACATACAGCAAGTCCTATTATCTTGGGCGCCACAACCTGAAGTCCCTTTGTCTAATTCACTTCACTGTAAGTAGTCAGAGTTTGAGGCTCCCCTAATTTTCTCACGCTATGCCACAGCCAGGTGTTGAGATTTCACAACGGGAGAGAAACAAGTGAAAGAGTGGTGAGTGTCTCTGAGGGTAAGAACCCCACACTCTTGACTATTCTGTCAATTGTCTATCCTAGCGCAAAGGGTGTAACATAGTATAAAATAATGAAGTCAAACTCTCCCAGTATGGGCCTAGTATACCTCTCAGAGGTTGATTCTACCCCCTCACAGGGGGCTGAAGAATCCATAATGGTTAATTTGGACCAGAATCACTATAAGGAAATTCTCATACCACAATATTTCAAATGATCCTTTGGGAAAGGTTGTGATTTCCATCAACCCAGTAAGCCCAGCCATAAACTCCTATTTACATCTCCCTTGTCAATCAGGTGGAAGAGAAGCGTCATGTAGCTACAAGTTATTAAGGGACTTTTTCTTTGCAGCGTTTATCAGACTCTGATGATCATAAGTCAGCGCCTTTGTCTGATCAGGCAGCCGCTATGCCCACATAACTTGCCAACAGAGATATTAAAGTGCGCAAGGACTTTAAGGTTAATAAGATTATTTTAAATTTGCTCCCTTGATAAGTTGAGTAAAATTGATCATACTTACTTTTTGTTTCTCATTAAAATGTATGTAGGGAAACAAAATGTAACTGTAACCGCCTTGGTGGATACTAGCGCCACAAGAAATTACATTGACCTCAAGGTGGTGCAAGCTTTGAATCTGCCGGTCACCTTAGCTTCCTCAGTCCTGTGGCATCTAGGGTCCCTTTGCTTACACTCCATCTTTGTAAACCCTTGCGCTTTGTGTACCATAATATGAATTATAGCACACTTTGCGGCAATCCCAGATCTTCTATATCTAGTGATTTTGGAAGTAGGGTGGTTGCGCCGCCATTTAGTAAGCATTGAATTGGAATGGAATGTTAGCCTTTACCTCCAATGCCCACTCAGATGAAATTCCCTCCATCCCACCTTGCAACAGGAAAGCTGTGGCAGCAACTGTGGACTACTCTTATATAGAAAAAGTACCTGATCTACCAACTTTTCCCCTCATTCTTGATCCCTTTAAGATAGTTTTTGACATAGAAGGGGCTAATAAGCTGCCCAGTCACTCAGCGTTGGATCTGAGTTATCAGTTAACGGTGGTTCTCATTAAGATCAACTTTCCCCTTTACCCATACATGGCAGAAAAAAATTAGGAATTGAAAACATGGATCGACGTCATAGTAAAGAAGGAATGGATGGTTAAGAAGACCCCCTGTGTCCTTTCCAGTCATTTTTGCCCAAAAGCATGACAGTACCTTACATCCATCCATGGATTATAGGCACTTGAACAACGTGAAAGTTCCTTATTCTTACACCTTACCCTTGGAAGCAGCAATTTCCCAGGTAATTTCAAAGTCAAAGGTTTTTATAAAGCTTGATTTGGTGAATGCTTTCCATCAGATGAAAGTCAAACTGTCCAGGAGTGGTTGACTGCAATCTGCACTCAATATGAAATATACCAGTTTAAGGTCATTTTCTTTGGACTGAAGAACGCTCTAGCATTTTTACAGAGCCTAATTGATGACGTTTTAAGGTATCTTAGAGCCTATTGTGCTATTGTCTATGTTGATGACATCTTATTTTGCTCACAAATGCTGAACAGCATAGAAAGGATTTAGTAGCATTGAAAGAAGAAATCCACAAAGCTGGTCTTTTTGCTAAGATATTCAAATGCTTTTTAAAAGAAAAGTTCGCCCTTGGTAATGTGATTCTAAAAGATGGTCACGCCTTTGCACATTATAAGCTTGAGGCCATTCGCTGATGGCACACTTCAGTAACACCGCAACAACTGCGGAGCTTTCTGGGCTATTTTACTTTTCTTAAGAAATTCTCGCCAGCTATTTTGGAGCTGCCTTGCCCATTCACATATCACATGTTAGAAAACTCCTTTTGTTTAGACTACAGAATGCCAACAAGAGTTTGAGGCAATAAAAGAGGGTTTTACAAACACACCTGTTCTTCTTCATGCGGATGAAGAGAGGCCTTTTAATTTTGCTTCCAATGCTTCTAGTACTGAAGTAGGTGCTGTACTTTTTCAAGAACATAAGGGGAGAGGATACCCAGTGGCATACTTCTCAAAGAAGTTTAGTGTCGCAGAGCCTTGAGCCATTTATGATAAAGAGTTGGCTGCTATTTCCTAATCTCATATGCACTGGTGGTACATATTACAGGGTGAAAAACATACAGTAATTATGCGCACAGATCATCAGTCACTTAACTTGATCGCAAACCTCAACAGTTGGCTTACATATAGACCAGGACCACCACAGCCTTCTGAGCTTCAACTTATATTATGAGTTTGTAGAGGGGCTACACATATCTTTCATGATCTCTTGAGCAGAAATCCTCAAATGGGTCCCACATTGGAGACAGGCTTTAAATAAGTCACAGTAATTACCCCTGAGCAGGTCATAGCTCCATGACTTCCAGCAATTGACGTGGTTGCATCCCCATTGCCAGACCCTAAGCTCAAGTCTAAATCTAAATCCATACCCAAGCCTAAATTTATATCCAAATTCAAATCTTACGGTTTCACCTCCCCCAGTAGTCCTGATTATTCTGATGAGACATTGGGTGAAGCTACTCCATCTGAGCTAGTATTTTTATACTCAGTCAATACCAGTTCGCCTATTGAGGCTGTTACTTATACTTCTTCTGAACCAGTGATTGATGTTAATCCATCTGATACAGCTCTAGTATCTCATGCAAACGAAGGTTCTCTCCTAAATGTTGTTTTGGCATCCCAACCTACTTATTCTGAAGGGCGGGACCTCCTAGCAAATGAAACTGGTACAGCCCCTTCTGGATGGTATTCCTAAAAGTTAGGGTAACATATTTTCTTAAAAAGTATGGGTTCCCTCTGAGATGCGAATCCGCGTCCTAAGGGAACACTATGACCCCCCTACCATGGGGCACCCTGGGGCAAAGTAATGTATCAACCTCATCAAGCAAGGTATGATTGGAATGAACTGACAAAGATTTTCCTATATGGATCGAGCAATTCTTGATCTGTGCTAGGTATCAGGATACCTTCCTGAATTAGGGATTCATTTGTGTTAGATTAAGGGAATTAAACCCAATCTAATGAAACAGACGAAATTTTTATTGAGGATAATCCATGACTAAATTCAAACCTCATAATATTGGGATCAACCCTAACTGATGCAATTCATATTACTCCCCCATAACCTTGTATCGAGGTTCAAACCTGATCTATATGGCAATCAAATCCCGTTTACCATATTTGACCAGCATGCTGAAGAATCCTGATTGGTAATGAGTATAGATCTTAGCTCATAACGCTTGGAGATTTATGAGGAAAAACTCCCTGATCTTCCCTATAATGATGTTTTAATGCAAATAAACCTTGTTCTCAATTTGCCATTAATAACTTAGCTTACTTCTATTTAGGGACAAATAGATAGTTAGGATTTACCACTTAATTAACTTTATCCTGAGTGAAGACTTTCCGGTTAAGGAAAGTAAAACATATAATCTAGCACCCAGGAACTCTGGGTCTCCTGGACTTAAAACATATACAGGACAAGTGGCTTAAAACCCCCTTGTATGACAAAACTGGTGCTCCCAGTCAGGTATACCCCAAGTTCACGGTGAAACTATTACTATAATGAACAATAACGATTTGGCATCTGATCCCTCCTTGGATCAAGTATGCCTTAAACTCTTGGAAAATTTACCCGCTGTGATACATTGGTGGATTAAGAATACTCGCCATTGAGCAACACCAACTAAAACTTCAAGATGTGAATACTGAGCTGAAAAGTGAATTTTACAATTAGCCCCTCTTGTTGCCTCAGAATCAATCCATTGTACCGCCCATGATTGGGTAGACTCAACAACTGAAGATATCAATGATGGGAGCTTTGTAGGGTAAGCTGGGGCCTTCTCATGGCATGACCGAGGAAAGCTCATGGAAACATGGGGAGTAGCCAGCACCAGGACCTAGAGAGACGATTTTGTAGGGTCATGTAGCGGCCTGGAAGAGGTGTGGGTGGAAGCTAATGACTGTGACTCAATCTGTTATTGCAGGTGCTTCCACTCTCCTTTTGGGGGGAATATGGGCAGAAAGGGGGAGGCAAGAGTCAGGCGTATTGTTTGTCACACTACTTTCCTATGAGGTGGGGAGCTGCAAAAGCAGGTATCAGCAATAAGGATGGGGCAATCCTGATTGGCTGGGCTTCAGCCCACCTATCTACAATAATCACTATGGTTTTCTAGGTTGGCCTGAAACCTGGATAGCAGCCAGTAGCTTACATGGGCTTACACTGGTAAAGTGAAAGGTGAGAGCAATCACATACCAAATTGACGGACTGCCCCAAAAGGGCTGCAATAATTCCGCACAAAAAGGGCCTGGAGAGCAAACTTTGTCACAAAAACAAACTAGAGAGACCAACACCATTAACAAATTAACAGCGGGGATGGCTTCTGCTGCACAGAAGGCTCTGGCATCCTTTGTGGTGATGTCCACTAATGGATTTGGGGTTAGAACCAAGCTTTTCAAAGTGGGGACCTTGGTCCCTCAAAAGATTTGATGGCAAACATGGTGGAGAGCTTCAAGAGGGTTCAAGACGTGGAAGTGAAGACTGGGTGGTCTGAGGAGATACTCATGGTCAGAGTGATTAGGTGTGCGGGCTCACCCCACTTCACATTTTGCATTTGGCTCCTGGGTTGAAACTTATGACTTTCCAGTCTAATCTTCAAAAGGAACAAGTTTTGGCTGCCAGTTTGAGCATGAAGAATGAGGAGGCTGTATGTCTTGACATCAGCATTGAGGTCAGAAAGTTCAGTCTGAGGGACGTGCCACCTCTTGTCACAAGAGGGGCCATGATGTCTCAGCTGAAAGGCTTTGGCATAGTGATCTCTTTTAATGAGAACAAGCTGGTAAAGAACTTGAAGCAGAAGGATGGTAGCTTTATAAAAGTTTTTTGTAAGATCTGTGGGCTAGGTTTTGAAAGTTAAACTTTCAAAGTCATATGGGGAGTTGCCACGTTCAGTCACTGTGGGGACCTGGAGTGTCCCTGTGGTACCGCTGAACAGGTGCTTCTTGTGTGGTAAGAAGGGGAACGTCAGAGCTAAATGTTCCTAGGTTCAACCTCCTGCGGCAGTGGCCAAACCTAATGGGCCTAGTGCGGGGGAGCCAGTAATGGTGCCCTCAGAGAAAGATAAGTTGTCTCTACAGAAGGATTTGGAGAAGAAAACTGACTTGTCAGCCAAAGCAAAGGAGGCTGCAGCAGCTGGAAACACCAGTTCCCGAGGTGGTGACTGAGGTACTTAAAGGTGCCAGGAATGTCAACAAGGAGACAAAGCTGACTCAGAAGGCGCTGGAAGTCGTTAGAATCCAAATTGAGCTAAGTGGCGCTTTGTCCCAGTCTGCAAAGGACATTTTTGACACAGTTGCTTCCCAAATGAATGGGGTTCTCACCATCACTTATTTGCATAAGAGGTAGGCTATTAGGAATGTGGGTGGGACAGAGCGCGTGAGGCCTGTAGAGGAAGAGATGGAGATGAGGAAGGTGCTGCCTGCTAGCAATAGTGGGCCAGGGACTTCTAACCCAATGCCTCCAACCAAAGCGGAGGGGTCTATTGAGGACCCTGACAATAATAAATTCTGGTGGCTGCTTTGACCAAGCAGCCATTAACCCAGACCAGTCTAGTATAGGAAAAAAGAAGAAGAAACGTGGTCCCAGTAAACCAGCTGAGGTAAAAGAGGATGGGGACCCCCCAGATCCTGACACCAAAGCCTCTTTGGTTTTAAACCTATAGCAATCAGGGTTAGATTGGCTAACGCATGGGGTCTGAATGTCCTCAGGTAGTGGCAATGAAGAAACTCAGATTGCAACAACATAGGATAGATATAAGCTTTCTCACTGAGAATAAAGCCAAATCCTTGGGTGGAAGAAGACTGGGCTCATCAGTTTCCTCTAAAGCAATCATTTTACTCTCATTTGGTGGATCAACTAAACTTGGTCTTTTTTAGGGGAGGGAAAGAGGGAGGGGAGAAACCAGAGGGGGTACCTTGGTCTGGTGGGCGGACAAGATCAAGGTGTTGGATAGAAGGGTATTGGTTCCTGGAAGAGCAGAGGCAGTTATTTCATTGTTTGGAGAGGAATCAATATGATTTATTGGCTTATATGCACTGTAAAAATTTATAGGTTATCTGATTTTTTGGCCAATAACCCCTATAAATTTACAACTTACACAGATTTGGGTTCTGTGCAAATCTCCGCGTTGTATAGTAGTTTATTTAATTGTTTGATAATAGTATGGAGACTATTATCTGTATTAGAATGGATTTATTAGATTTCAGCCCAACACTCAGCCAGTATTTCCTCTCAAAATACTTGTGATGTCTTGAATAGGGATTTGTTCCCTCATTACGTCTAACTCGATCTACTCTTAGATCCCTGGTTACAGTTTCTCTGGTTTGACACACAGTTGGCAACAGTCTCTGATTTGATTCAGCTTCTTCTCTGGATCCCCACTCATATTCTTACTCTTTATCTTAAAGAGGACCCCAATTATTGCACACAGCAATAATATCCCTGAGAAAGAATAGAACAAATGGATGCTGATAAAATTTACTAAGCTAAGACTTAAGTAAAAGTGATCTGGTATTTAGTGATTTTTATTAGTAAATTCTTTAAATTTATAGTAGGGAATTTGGCGCCCAACCCTTGGTTGGCACCTCCTTTATGAAACGTCAGCCTTTGCCAATGGAATACCCATCCTTGTCTCAGCAGCGATGGTCTTCCCCATCCTGACTAGATTACAATTTTGGAAATCCTCAAGACCTAAAATAGAAAGAATTGGAAAACGCGTCCCTAACTTTTTACTCTCGATCCAAGCAAACCAACCATATTTGGCAAGTGACCAGCTTAGGTAATGGGACTTGTTACCCATTAAGGCAGGTAGCAAACCAATTGATCAATTCACTAGTTGCAGGCGGCATCACTCACCTTGCAACTTACTCCTTAAATTCTTAATCAGTCAGTGATGAAACCTGAATGATCCCAATCAGTACACTGATAGTTAATAAACTATCAAATGCCCCTATTTTATCAGCAACTCTGCTTAATGATATCTTAAGCATTCATCTGGATCAATCCTACAATGGATCTGACGAAACGAATAACCTAAAATCCCCCAACATGGTTACCTTAAAATCAGGGCCAACTGATATCCAATTCACCTCACATTAGAAAATAATCCCCTATTGATCCTTGGTAATCTAGCCAGCTGTGAATATGGGCAAAAATCCCAACACATCCCCCTCTTGCCTAGATTTCCAGCGAGAAAAGGACCAGGGAAGTAGAACACCACTTTAGACACTTGGTTGAATACTTCATTTGATCAAGCGGAGTACAATCATCAGTACTCAACGCTTCTCAGGACGACCTTTGGCATGCGGTTCTCTTCCTCTTCCTCCTTGCTACCACTTACTCAGAGCATGGTCCCCACAATCTTCTGTTGTGCCAGGCTGATCAATTTACTCCTGACGATATTAATCCTGGGATCAAGTTTTTCCCTGTCAGGTCATATGACCTGCTGTCATATTCATGATTCTTGGTCCAGCGTCCTCAGTTCCTGATTTTCTCCTCATTCTTGACAGGAGACTCTTGCCATCGATGTTCATTTTGTGGCCCAATTAAGAATGTTCATTAATGTTTGCCCTTGTTATTTTTCTTCTCATAATCTCTTGGCTCATATCATTCTTAATTCTTTTCTAGAGAGCTAATCCCATTAATTTGAGATCAACTTCTTCAAAATTAGAGCTTAATTGATTTCAGAAGGCATGTTGTCAACTATCATATAAGTTTAACATCCCCCTCTTGTCCAGCTCATATTTTAAATTCTGAGTTGCAGTACCAACAGCTGCTCAACCGTTTGTCTGATCAAGATCTTCAGCTCTTCCAGCAGATGAGTTGGTCTGCACGATTGAAAATTTTCTATGGTCCTTCCAGGACTCATACTTTAGTCAAGTACCCATAGTCAGTCCTTCCATGGAATTACCAGAAGCAGTAACCAACCCCAATGAGACCAGGTTAGCAATTGTTTTGAACAACTCATTAACAATCCTTCTTCTGTCATCGATTCCTGAGTTATATTTTAAACTCATCTGATTTTGGATCCGTTTTCAGATACTCCTACCATAATCATCGAACCTTCTGAAGCAATTCCCTCTGCTCTTGATTGTTCCTTACTCGCCATATTGGACTTGCTTCCAGAGCTCCTCTTCTGACTTGGTCAATATTACAAGCCAGCTGTCTTGGCCACTGAATTCACCATCAGCAACAGAGTACATTTTGAACCCCCTAAGCAGAATTATGAGCTCAAGTCACTGAGGCTTTATCCATAGCTCTAAATTCTTTTAATTTTGAGAACATCCTAGATTGGGATATTGCAGCTTATGCTCTTTGCTTTGCCAGCCAAGTTCTTCAAAGTTGGGCCACAAAGCTTCCAGCCTCTCCTTGCTTCCATTGCTCATTCTGCTTCAGCTTCTGAGAAGCTCATAGTCATTGCTTGCAGGATGCCATTTGCTCCATGCACGACTATCTCATTTCTGGCACATCCCATTGGTATCTTCCGCTGATGACTTTAATAGGGGGCATGATTCAGCAATTACCATCTAGTATCCATTATTTGTTGCCAGACCATATGTCTGGTGTTCTTGATTAAACCCATTGGCAAGCGCTCAAGACCATTCTTCCAGCTCTGGTACCATTTTGGGATTACTCAGGGTTATTTGCTGACTGCCTCTTCTTGTACTGTTGCTTCCCTCCCCATTCTGGGGTATTATGTTTGGCTTCTTCTGACATCTCAATTTCCCTTTCCCTAGTCACTTTCTCGCAGGGATCTGCATCTGCTCAACAAATTTGGTTTCATGTAGGTCTAGCCCTCGCTAGAATCCAATCTCACACAGATTTTGATGGGTTATTCACTCCTACTGCGATACATTCTCTCTCCACCATGAGGCGACATAGGTGGAATCATCCCTGAATCTAGGATAATCAATAAAATAAGTAAAATTATAGAAAATGTCAGTTTTTCTATGCAGTTTAAATAACTTTTTCCCCATATCTTTATCAATCTTTTGTTTTTTTCTTTTTTCCATGGGACTTGACCTTGTTTCAGTTCAGCGGTCCATCTTTTTACTTTATTTCTCCAAACTGGATCCTAGGTATACTTAGACCTACCACTTTTCTATGGTTCAGAGGTCTTACTTTTTTAAGACTTAACTATCTAGAATGGTTCAGAGGTCCTTTTTTGGACATGACCAAATCATTAGGACTTAACTAACTTAATGGTTCATCAGTCCTTAAAACTCTTTTTTATTATTTTTTTTCATCAATCCGTCGCTTCAAATACTTAGCATGGACTTGATTTACTACCCTTCCATCCAAGAGGTTTTTGATGAAGTAGGCATCTGTCACCATCTTGGCAATAATCTCAAAAAGGACCTGACCACAATGCGTCCAATATGTTTCTTCTTCTGAAACCATGCATATCACAATAGACAACTCTTTCACCTATTTGGTATTCATATAAGGCCAATCAGCTCTTATTGTCCATCATTTTTGCTCATATCCTTTTCTTCAAAGTCATATCGAATGCTTGCAATTGCATTTCAATCAAGATATTCATTCATCAAGTGGTTTAGGTGCTGCTTGGCACTCATCCTCAATGTTTGTTCCACCACTGAATATAAAATTAGTGGCAACGCGGCCTTCCTTCCATATAGCAATTCAAATGGCATTTTCCAATCGCTGTATGATGACTGATATTGTAGGCAAACATCACTGAACTCATAAACATTCCCCATATGGAAGTTCTTCCTATGACCAGCTTTCTCAGTATCGCAGTCAGCGTTCCATTAAATTGTTTCACCAGTCCAATCATTTCCAGCTGGTAGGGTACAGACACGGCTCCTCAGATCCACATTACTCATTTAACTGTGGGATCACATGAAATGTGAAGTTTGTCCCATTGTCACTCAGCAGGACCTTCGGGCATTCATGTCAGTATACTACTTGATCCAGGATGAACTTTGCGGTACTGGTAACATCTACTTTCTCCAGGGCCTTCATCTTGACCCATCTCATCAGATGATCAATTGCAACTATTATGTACTAGACTCCCCCTGTGCTCATCATCAGCGGTCCCATAACATCAATAGATACCATATGCCAAGCAAATCCAGGGCGGACCAGTAGGTATCCAGTCATATTCTTATGTGGCTTGTGCAACTGCCACTCCACACAAAACGCTAGATAGTCAGCTACATCATGTTTGATTGACTCCCAGTAGTACTGGCGAATATGGTTGGCCATTTTTCTTGAGCCTTCATGCCCAACAACCTTATGAGCATCTTGAACGATAGCTGCTCTTTCTGACAGCTTTGGGAATAATGACTGCTTCCCATTAATCATCTTAAACTTGTCCATATATGGTTTCAGTGTTTTCCATCGCTTTTTTAAGCGCACCTTGGATTTCTCAGGGCTCATTCCCAATTTCTCCATTCACCATTCTCTGGAATAACTCATCCGCCTGATGGTATACCATCTGGACCATTGGTAACTGCGATAAGCCATCTGCATTCTGATGAGAAGCCCCTGCTTGGTGGACAATCTCATAATCATAAGCCTGTAACTTCAATGCCCATCAGGCCATTCATCCTTCTGGTTCTCGCAGATTGTGAAGCCAACACAACGAGGAGTGGTCCGTCACCACTTTGAAGTGCATTCCATGGATGTACACCCAAAACTCTTTACAGGCATAAATGACTGCATGCCATTCATGCTCAGTTACGGTGTAGTTCCTCTCAGCATCTTAGAGTGTCTGGCTCACATACACCACTGGATGGTTGTAACCAAGTTCATCTACTTGTCTTAATAAAGCGCCAATTGCCGTTAACAAAGCATTGGTTTGTATAAAAAAACCCAATTGAAATTTGGATATTTCAAAATTGGAGAATATATGGGTACTGGCATAACTCATCAAAGGATTTCTGTGCTTCTTCATTCCATATGAATCTTTTTTTGGATCCTTCAACAGATGGAATAAGGGCTCAGCAATTCTGGCAAAATCCTAAATAAATCTTATATAGTATCCAACTATTCCAAGATACACTTGGATATCTCAGACACTCTTTGGCACAGCCATTCATTCTATGGATTCGATTTTCTAGGCTTGCAGCTGCAATCCACTAGAGTTGATAATAAATCCCATATATTCCAACTCTTGTTTGAAGAAGTGACACTTCCTCGGCTTAACCTTCAGGTTGGCCATAGACAGTCTCTTGAACACTTCCTCCAAGTGGTGCAAATGGTTGTAAACAATCTACTGAACACATTGATATTGTTCAAGTACACCAGTATGCATGACAACTTCAAGTCATTTAGTATAGCATTCATGGCCCTCTGGAACGTTGCAGGCGCATTGCAAAGACCCTGGGGCATCCTTGTCAGTTGATATAGCCCCTGTGTGGTAAAAATCACGCATTTTTCTTGGTATTCTCTTGGCAAATCAACTTGCCAATATCCTGATATCAGATCCATTATGGAGAAATACCTCGCTTCTCCCAATCAATCTAGTGCATTGTCAATTTTTGGTAAGGGATACAAATCCTTCTTCATAATCTTATTCAGCTTCTGGTAAACTGCTACCCAATTAAAGCCATTCTTTTTCTTCACAATAAGAATCAGACTTGCCAGGGACTCTACAATGGAACAAAAAACCCATGCTTCACTAATTTGCTGATTTCTTCTTCCACTACTGCTTTGGCTGTCTTTGACCGTCAAATCAGTCTCACCCTAATCAGCAAGTTTTCCTTGTATTGACCTTGTAAATCACATCTCTCATGCATCCCAAATTGTAATCATCCTGGACAAATACTTCCCAATACTTTTTGAACAATTTGAGCTCCTCCTATTGCTGTCCTTCTGTTAGATCAGCGAGTTGCTCTCAATCAACTAATAGGTTGATACTTTCAGTTACCCCAGCCAGTAATACCATCTCATCGAGGGTCCCAAAATCATGGAATTTCCTCAGTTGGTTATTAGGATTTGATGAACAAATGTGAAAATCTGATTCTTCTCAATCTCTATCGGTTTTCACTTAAATTAGCCAGAAGAACTCGAATTTATCCATAGCCCAGCATTATTATTCCAGGAGCCACTCAAGGCTCTACTCTGGACTTCTTCCAAAGGGCTTCTGACCTCCCCATACAGAAGCTCCAGTATCTCTTAGTCAATTCCATGTCAACTATCATTTGTGATACCAATGGTATGGTTTTTGCACTTTTGATCCTCAGTGGAATTCCCCAATTTTTCAGGTTTTCCGTCGGCATTTCTTGTTGCTTCCATCCAACTATTTGGTACTAAATTGAGACAATGCCGTCATTGTATATCAGATTGATGAAGTTGTTTCTCCCACTCAGAGGAGCTTCCACATCCTTCTGATATATCAATGGTAACGTCTGAACCAATATGGTCAACGTTTTATCCTCAAAGTTACATATAACTTCATCTTTCCATAGAAGTACTTTATAATCAGAATGTCATAATTTTGGTTGGCCAAAACTATTGCTGGCACAGATACCACCAAGGATCAGAATTGAATTGGCAGAGCACTATACACTCCACAGGAGATGGTGGTATTCATCCAAGCTGTTCCATACTCCTTCTTGTGTTCCAAGTCAGGCGAGATCTTAATCATCTTCACCAGCTTGGTGAGACAATATTAAACAGCGCTCCACTGTCAACAATCGCTCTCACCCATACTTGATTCATTAGTATATCTATATACATACACTTGGAGTATAGTAAGATAGTGTTTACTGAGTGCATAGCGGCGTTATTAGCCAAATTGAGGGTGTGATGATTTGCGCCAATAAATCAGGAAATTATTTCTTTGTTGTACTGAGGGGGATTGACAGGTTTGCCTCATCTAATTAAACAACAGTTATTTCATTGAGATTATCTTCAGCTCGAATCTTGTCCACTAGTTGTTGGGTGTATGGCTGAGCAACTTCTTTGATTATCTCAGGGTTGATCCCCTTTGCCCTGCATTTTGTTACCACGTTCAATCCAGACTGACCACTTGATACAGTTTATCTTGTACGTCTTCATCCACAAACAGATCACTGATGTCAATTTCCTCGTGCATAATATTGGGAAGAACAGGCTTCTCCGCAGTTCTAGAATGTTCCCCATCTAGGCTGCAGGCCCTTTTCCCAACTCCATTGCAGTTGTAGACTCTTTCGCTTAGACCACAATAATTTGATCCTTGGGCTCCTTGAAATTTACAGTGAGATGTCCCTTTACTCCACATTGGCAACAGACTTTCTCCTTCTTATAAATACGTCTGAAGTCTCCAAAATATTTCCCAGCACGGTGTGGTTGTTCATCTCCTTAGCACCCTCATTCCCCTTAATGGGATTCAAATTTTGTACTGGGTTTGATTTAAAACTTCTGTTTAAGGTATTAAAGGTTGCTCCCAAGTTTTAAACTGTCTACTATCTGAGAGGTAGTAATTTCTGTCACAAACACAGAGATCATCATTTGGTGCAAATTGTGGTAGGGCCAAAGGGCCTTTTGTAATGCAATTCTGGCATCAAAGTCATCCAGCACCTTCACTCCAATTGGGATTTGCGATTCCTGGTAGAAACAATCAGTAAAGCTTGCTAAAGATTCATCTCTATATAATTGGATGCCCTTAAACTCTTTTTTGTGCTTCAACATGTGTATTGGGCTTCCAAATTCCTTCATAATGGCTGCTTTGGCCTCTGCGCACGACCAGCTGTCCCCCTCCAGGTGGGGCAAGACTAGGTTTTGACAATTTATCTGGGCAATTCATCACCAACAATGCCTTTTGACGATCGCCATATCCATACATTGACATATCAAACAATTGTAAAAACGCTGGGGCATTATCATGATGGGAAGTCAGCAATTTTTGTTGTCACTTTAAATTCATCAGAGGTTTCTCTAGCCATTTTTTAGGTTTGGCTACTCAGCTCACTTGAGGAGCAATTTGAGCATCATTTTAAAATAGTGGTAAAAGTGGGCGGCATGTTTCTTGGGGTAGTCATCTTTCCAATTATTGTAAAGGGAGTTCAGTCTTCAGCGTCAGTCACCACATATGGCTCACAATCGCATTTGTGAGCTTTTAACTCCTCAAACTGTTTAATCAGCCACTCAATATCTGCGCTGAGTGCTCTCAAACAAACGTGATCCACTTCACACTCCATTTTTTATTGTTAAACTTCTCAATAAAATCCCCTTCTTTCTTCTTTAATGACGTTACTCTTCCAAGTAATTCATTCCTTAAACTCGTGATATTATCAAACCCTTCCTTCATCTTGGCAATTCTCTCCTCCAAGGCAGCGAATTCTCAATGGTCTGCTGAGTTTAGGGCGTATTGATTAATTTCTGCCAACATCATCCATATTTTTCTTATTTTGTCTTTATATGACATCATGATATAGTATTTTCTATTCAACTACATCCCTGTAGTGAGCACCATTTTTGTAAAAATTTATAGGTTATCTGATTTTTTGGCCAATAAACCCTATAAATTTATTACTTACACAGGTTTGGGTTCTGTTCAAATCTCCGCGTTGTATAGTAGTTTATTTAATTGTTTGATAATAGTATGGAGACTATTATCTGTATTAGAATGGATTTATTAGATTTCAGCCCAACACTCAGCCAGTATTTCCTCTCAAAATACTTGTGATGTCTTGAATAGGGATTTGTTCCCTCATTACGCCTAACTCAATCTACTCTTAGATCCCTGGTTACAGTTTCTCTGGTTTGACACACAGTTGGCAACAATCCCTGATTTGATTCAGCTTCTTCTCTGGATCCCCACTCAATCCTTACTATTTATCTTAAAAGATTTCCAATTAATAAACACAGCAATAATATCCCTGAGAAAGAATAGAATAAGTGGATGATGATAAAGTTTACTAAGCTAAGACTTAAGTAAAAGTTATCTGGTATTTAGTGTTTTGTTATTAGTGAATTCTTTAAGGAATTTATAGTAGGGCATTTGGTGCCCAACCCTTGGTTGGCACCTCCTTGATGAAATGGCAGCCGTTGCTGTTGAATTACCCATCCTTGTCTCAGCAGCGATGGTCTTCCCCATCCTGGCTTGGATTCTGTCATTTAACATCCTTAAGACCTAAAATGGAAAGAGTCAGAAAACGTGTCTCTAACATTTTCCTCTTGATCCAAGCAAAACAAACATATTTGGCTAGCGACCTGCTTTAGGTAATGGTTTAGTTATTCATTAAGGCAGGTCACAAACCAACTGATCAATTTGCTAGTTGCAGGCAGCATCACTCGCCTCATAACTTACTCCTTGATTTTCAATTGGTCAGTGATGAAACCTGACTGATCCCAATTGGGACATCTGATAGTTAATCAAATATCATATGTCCCTATTTTTTTGGCAACACTGCCCAACAAAATCTTAAGCATTTGTCCGGATTGATTCCTGTTGGATCCAACCAGGCAAATATCCTAAAATCCCCTGAACATAGTTACCCAAAAATCAGGGTCAACCAATATCTAATTCACCTTGCATCAGGGAACTATCCCCTAGCAATCCTTGGTAATCTAGCCGGCTGGGAGTTTGGGCAAAAATTCAACATGCACCCAATTCTGGGTTTGAAAACAAGGCCTTCTTCCAGAAGGTTGGCCTAGGGATCCAGGAGGAAGGCGTTGGGGGACTGGTAGTGCTGAGGGGAGAAACGAACTGCGTCTTCTTTAGGGATGACAGGGTTGGGGCTTCAGGCAACTGTAGTTCTGCTCCTGGAACCCACAAGTTGGCTGGTTTAATGATTAACCTTACCCTACTGGATGTGTGGAGAGCGGGCCATGGTGAGGAGGGGAGACTGGGTGGACTCACGTCCATGGTGATCACTTCTCCAACATTGACCTTGTGTCAGTGCCCCAGCCTCTCCTGAGTCAATGCAAGTTGATCCTTCAGAAGCATGATTTAAGTGCTTTGGACCACAGGCCCCTAGAACTGCATATCAGTGACCCTTGGTTTGTTTCTTCAGGGAAAGGAATCTGGAGACTGAACCCCAAACTCCTTAAGTGAAGTTTACTTCAGGATATCATGAGGAAGAAGGTGAGATGGTGGAGAAGCCATATTGTGGGGAAGCCAGATGCACTAGTAAAATGGTTGTGGGTGAAGGCTGATCTCAAGATGTCAAGTAAAATCTTTGGGTGGAAGGTAGGGGTTATGCGTTCAAGGAATGAAGCCTTGGAGAGGAGCTTTGAGAGTACCTGCTAGCAAACTTCAGTCATGGGGCATCTTCCTACACGGCCAAGGCTGAATTGTATGCAAAATTGATGGGAGGCTTCATGGTGGAGCACCTTAAACAAAGGAAATCTAGGCGGGATGAGGATTCTAACAGCAATGTGACTTTACTCTGCAAGGTAGTTGGGAAAATCAGACCTATAGCAAGGATCTTGTCACTTTTTGATGAGGGAGTTGAGGTGAAGGATGTAGCTCGCGTGGCTGAAGTGGTCAAGTACTACCATGAGGACCTTTATGGCCTCTCAGATAATGACCTGGAGGCATCCTAATGTAATCACAAGCGAATTGAGGGTACAGCTGAAGGAGACTCAGCTGCAACAATATAGCAAGATCTGCAAGCCAGAGGTGTCAGACGCCATCTACAAAGGAAATAATGGCAAGTCTCCCAGGGATGATGGCTTGGACCTTGAGCTTTACAATTTATCTCAAGCAGAAATGTCTGAGATGCTTGAGGAGCTTTACAATCAACTCCTAATCTCTGGTGAAATTGAACCGGTTTTTTAAAGGGTGTAGTGGTGGTTCTGTATAAGAAGGGCGATCCCTCCCTCATGGGGAACTATTGGCCTTTAACTCTTATTAACGTTGACTATAAAAACTTTATGAAGATCCTAAGCAATTGGCTAAATGGGGTCGTGGCAGACGTTGTTGGGAAAGAGAAGAACGTGTTATCCCAGGACTCTCAATTACTAGCAGTTTGATGCTGCTTCACCTGATAGAAGGGTGGGCAAGTAAACAGTATGACCAGAGAGGGTGGCTACTGTTCCTTGATTAATGGAAGGCGTAAGATTGGGTGAATCATGATTTCCCTTGGAAAGTGTTAAGTTGGGTTGTGTTCAAGGGGCATTTGTTGAGATTGCTTAAATCAATTTATGTAGAAGCCTCATCAGTTGTAAATATCAATGGGGTCCTTTCCCACCCTTTAAAGGTTAGGGGCGTGCGTCAGGGAGACCCTCTATCTCCCTTGTTGTTTGTTCTTGCAATAGAGACCATTTCAGTGGCTCTCAGAAAACTTGGACTGGAGGAAACTTACCGTCAATGATGAGGAGTAAACTAATTCAATGTTTGCAGATGATACGTGGATTTATGCTTTGTCAGAGGAGGAGGAGAATGTGGTGATGAACATTCTGAAGATGTAGTAGAATGCAAGCAACGCAAAGGTCAATCTGTTAAAATCCAGGGCTTGGACCATTTACAAAAGGCGACGTTGGGTGTGGTATCAAAGAGCTCGATCCCCTGGATGGCAACAGGGAAGGAGTTTCATTACCTTGGGTGTCCCATCCCTGGGCGGACTTCATTACACAAAATTTGGCTCAAACTTGAAGCGGACCTATAAAAGCGGCTTGGAAGTGGCAATGGCTCAACTTATCTTATTAAGGCAAGGCCATTGTCATTAACACGTTTATTTTCCAGACTATGGTACAATGCTGAATTTGTTCTACTACTGGCAGCTTCCATCAGAAAAACACAGAGTATAATCATCCAGTTCATTTGGAGAGGGCAGGCGTGAAAAACCAGTTTCTCTAACTTATGTCAAAAAGTGAAGAAGGGGGTCATTGGTCTGATTAACTTTGGGGGTATGATTAAAGCACTTCAGCTGAAGTGAATTTCGCAGGTTGCTCTGGAGGGAAAATACATTTTTTGGGCTCCAATATTGGAGGACTACATCTCTAAGGCTTTCAAGAACAGTTTGAACAAGGATCTTGGTGTCAACTGGGGCATCAATCAAGGGGCCATTACAAGCGCGGGGAACCTACCAGGCTTTTGGAAGGATTACTTTAGAGCTTGGGAAGGCAACAAGGGTAGAACGGAGGGTGGATAGTGGACCAACAAAAGTATCCAGGCAATTATACTTTGGGGAGGAGCTTGGGGACTGGAGATGGAACCTCTTCTGTGTGAGGCCTTAAAGCACTTTTTTTGGGGAGGTTCACTGAGGGACCTCCTTGATGGTGATGGCCATAGAGTGCTTAGGGTGGAAGAAGCCAATAAGTTTTTAGTGCCTCCATGGTTCTGGTAAGGAAGGCATGGAATGTTGTGGAAGCAACTGAGCTGCCTTTTGCTGGAGGGAAGCAATTCCTTCTCTAGCTGCATTAGAGACTGGGGAAGCCTGTTCAGAAGGTCGTGTAGGGCATGATTGGCGAGTGTTCCTGTGAGGGTGAGAAGCCTGGAGATACCCCAGATGGGAAAGCCTCTTCGTTCTTTGGGACTGGCTCAAGGTGGGAGGTGGTGGTGTCTGCCTCTCAGCTTTACAATTGCCAGGTTCTGGAAGTTACAAGACAGAAAGCTTTGCTCAATGTACTTGTCCCAGATCGCCTGAAAAATGAAACCTAACCTGATGGACCTGTGGGGGAGGATGGTTAAGGGATGATGGTCTATACCAGTTCAGAACTTTCTCTTCCAATTCAGAAGCAACATCTTGTTCACTGGATAGATTCTGCATAAGTGGACTAAGCATAAGGAGGATGGCCTTCTGTATGCCTGTAAGGTGTGTGGAGGGGAGTAGATGTCGAAGAACATCTTCACGGAGTGTCTGGCAGCAGATGCTGTATGAAGTGTCCTCCTATGGTATGAAGCGTAGCAACCAGGGTGTAAGTTATCCACTGGTCATCTCGCATGGCCAGAGATCCTGAATGCGTATGCTCCTCTAAGTCTGCTTGCAGACAAAGAGGGTTTGGGGTCTGGTGCATGATATGAGGGGTGTGATGTATGGTTTACGGCTTGCCAGAAACCAGTGCTGATTTCCTTCAGAAGGAATCCAGGCAACAAGCTCCCTGATCATAGTTAAGAGATGGCTAAAAATAGCTATAGAAAGCTATGACAATCCCCTTTCCTCACGTAAGTCCAAGTTGGGGTCAGTCTGGTCTCATTCTTTGCAGTAGGAAATGGGAGGCATATCTCTGAACTAACTGGGTAGCCTTTGCTTCCTGGTATATCAAACAGTGAGTAATATGTCAGTTTTAAGGTGGTGTGAGCCACTCTACCCGTGGTCAGGCTCACATTTGTGGTTCTTAAATTCGCGCAGTCCCAGTGCGGTGGGGGGCATTACCCCAGGTTTCATCCCGCAAAGTTGCCTGCACTGGGTGCTCTAACGAGCACACAAAAACTCAAATTATCAATGTCTTACAAAGTCAAGACGACGCTCTCCATCCTCAAGAATATTCCAGCAATAGCAGTTCCTCTTTAAGTAAAAACGCACCCCTGGTGTCAGTTTACATCTTTTAGCCTTTAACCCCCAGTGGCATGTTCAAACCATCAAAGAGAAGTACATCCTAGGTAAAGGGAGAAACTTCTATTCTTATTTTGTTATAAAAGTGCTATGGAAAAAGCCACCAACACAACAGCTCAAAAATATAACTAACTAACTCAGTTGCTAGGCTCAAGACAATATGGTACCTCATCCAATGCATTTCCATACTTAAAAATGAAGCCAATACCGCTTTACTTTGGGAATTTGGGAACGACCTAACTTTAGCTAACCAAAAATAACCTTCTTGGATATACTTAATTTTGGAGAGACCATCAATGAGTTCACCCACCATTTTTACCTCGAGGCTCAAAAGTTGGTTACAGGAAATCATTTTACATTGGATAACGCTATCACTGCCTTGTTTTCAGAGTTAAAAAATATGCCTGATACCTTACTCTATCTTAAAGCGCTGAATTCTAGCTTGACGTCTCTCCTCCATATCAAAGAAGTCATCTT
Source organism: Massospora cicadina (assembly GCA_022478985.1). Lineage (NCBI taxonomy): Eukaryota > Fungi > Entomophthoromycota > Entomophthoromycetes > Entomophthorales > Entomophthoraceae > Massospora > Massospora cicadina. The sequence goes on from JAKSZP010014489.1 coordinate 203,330, forward strand.
GGATATTCTTGCTGACCTACTCAAACCCACTGGGCCATCTCATTGTAATAATAACAAGCATCATCCCCAAGTGTCAGCGGTTACACCCCCAATTTACCTACCCCCAAATTATTCTGAACTTTTTGCAAGAGAAACAGCCATACTATAAAATATTGTCACATCCTTCAACGTAAGGTGCAAAAGACCAGTCAATATAGAGCTGGAGGCTCCCTATGCTGAAGTCAATCCAGTGCCTCAAGACCTTTGTTCTAGCACTAGTTTTATGCCCAGCACCTCAGGACGTTTTGTGTTAGTTGAGGCTCTGAAATCAACGTACCCTTTTCTAGTTAAGAAAATAAAAATCTTAGCTTTACTCTTTTTTATATTGGTCAGTTACCCAAACAAACCTTGGAGAGCAGTTTCTCTATGGAAAACCAAGCGCTGGTAGATAAAACCTTCAAGCTTGGCCGCAGCAAAATTATCCGCTTGCTTCACTACAATACACTAAAGCTTACTAGCTATTATACTCAGTTTGGTTCTTGGGTGGTTTGAGTAGAGATAGTCTTTCACAAGGTTAGAGTCTCGGCGATAATTGATACCAGCTCAACAGTTAACGTCATATTTTTTCTAACTTATACAAAAAATAAAAAATGGCTTTAGACTTGATTCAAAAAGCTGAATATGGGATGTCAGGTAATTGGATGACTAATGCAATTGGGGCGTATTCCACCTTACCTCTCTGATTTGGGACACTTTAATTACTACCCCCACCATTATTTTAGAAAATGATAATTACAAGTTGATTATTGGAGTCCAACTGATGCGGGATTTTACCTGAATTATTAAACATAAAGATAATACCTGTCCCTATCAGGGTATCAGATTCCATTAATATTTATACACCCAATTAAAAGTAAAGGAGCCCAAAAAACAAACATGCCTCCTCAAATATCTGTCCTCCATTTGTAAATTTGAAATTAAGTCTTAGGAGGAAAAACTAAGTTACCCCTCAAAGCTGTGGATGCCAAAGATAAGATGCCTCAGAACAACTCATCATATTAAGATACCATTTGGCTCACAAGATATTATGGATACAGGGATCAAGATTCACATCCCACATAATCAAGTATTGGAGTTAAGTGGACCCCCAAACCATTAATTCAAAGTAGCGTTGACCTGCCCTAGGATTTGGATCCTGCCTATGGGAATTTATCTTTATCTTACTAGGGAACCTAACGAATCAAATTCTCTTAGTCCATCAGTATGCCCCTATTTCTTATTGAAACTATGTTATATAGAAAATATTGCCAAGGTAAGCTGTTTTACTCCTTAAAAGATTTAGGTTTTGGTTCCCTACCCACAAAAGCTCTGGTCAAAAGTAGAATTGTAGACAATCTCACCCTTTTTGAAAGCCAGAAAGTTGAAGATTCCTTGAGCACTTTTGCAATGTTTCTGTCTTAGGACCAAGTGACTACGGATAATGTCAGTGGTAAATCACCAAATTGAGACTGAGGCTCACCCTCCATTCAAATCTCGGCAATACCAAAAATCTAAAGTTGAGGAAGCTCAAGTGGTCCTAGAGTTATGGCAACTTCTGGAAGCAGGGTTAGTTGTGTCCTCTAAAAGACGCAGGCTCTCTCGCTCTTAGTAAAATATAAAAAGGATGGTGGCCACTGCGTTGTCATGGATTATTGCTGACTCAATTATATTACCCAAAAAAATAGCTAACAGCTGTCACATACAGATGATTCCTTATATTCAATGCCAGGTTTCCACTATTTTTTGGCTATGGATCTCACCAGTGGTACTGGAAAATTGACTCATCACCTGAAGATCATGAAAAATGTAATCACATTTCAAGTGAAGGACTATTCAGCTTAATCAAATGCTGTAGGGGTTATTTTATTTCTTTTCACCTTCCAACGTGCTATGGACGGACTTTTAGGTAATTTTTAACGTCTTTGTTTCTAGTTTACCTCAACAATAAACCATTTTCTTTGAGAACCTTTACCAAGCACATTTATCAACTCTAGAAAGTTTTCCAGTGGTTAAGGTAAGTTTTAAACTAGAGCCGTCAAAAGGCTTCTTTTTTCAGAGAAAAATAATTTTTTGGCCATGAGATAGGTAAAGCCAAACTAACCTAATGGATATTAAGGTTATGGCCATTTCTAAGATGCACCCCTTAAATCCCTACGAGATGTACAGTTTTTTGAGGATGGTGGGATATTATTGACAATTTATTCCACACTTTGTTAATACCAAAGAGCCTTTAGTATATTTATTATAGAAATATATACCCTTCCAATGGAAAGAAGAGCAACAGCAGGCCCTCACCAATTACTCAGCTCTCTCTCCCACTCTTCAGTACTTATACCTCTTAATTTTGATAAACCTTTCTCCTTTTTACTAATGCTAGCTATATAGTCACAGGAGCTATACTATCTCACAAGATGAATACTTGGTGAATCATCCCATCGCCTATTATAGCAAAACCCTAAACAGAGCTGAATTCAACTATAGCATTTTTAGAATGCAAATGCTTGGTGGTGCTACTGGCTGATAATCGTTTCCAACCTTATTTATACAGGAAAAATTTCACCATAATCACCAATCATGCCTCCTTGCGATGGCTACAGCAAAAGAAGGATCAAGGTGAGGTTATCCCAATGGGCGTTAATTTCTTTAAAGCTACGATTTTTCTATAGTTCATTAACCAGGTCCCATTCACCAAAATGCAGATTGCTTATCCAGGCTACCCATATTAACTCTAACCAAACCTGAGGAGGATCAACTCTATAACCTCTTAATTCAATCATATTTATGGAAAGAAAGATTCTTGACCCCTCAAAGAATTAGCAAAAAAATCAGTGAATCTCCAAGTTAGAAACGGCAAGCTGCAAAAACTTGTATCTTGGAAATGGTTGCCCTATATATGACCTTTGGATCAAACTGACATCGTAATTAAGGACATCTGCAATTCAGCCACGGGGAATTTGGAAACTCACCAATGGCTCAAGGCTCAATATTACTTAAAAAAAATTCTTGTCTTAATCCAAGATGTCTTAAAGTCCTGCCTGACATGTAAAGTCAAGCCAGACCTAATCCTTGACCTACAGCCAAGGGGTTCCATCTGTGACTCTTCCATACTATTGATATTAATGTTGTGGGACCCCTCCCTCGAGCCCCTATTGATCATTTGTTCCAACTTCTAGCAGTGGATCATTTAACTAAGCGGATCAAAGCTGCGTCTCTACCCTCCGCTTTGGAAAAAGCTACTGCCACGTTTTTATGTAATTGTATTGTCACCCAGCATGGGTGCCCTAACATAATTCTTATCCACTAACGGTCAAAATTTTTGATCATTACTGGTGAAGCATTTAGCCAAACTGATTGGATCCACTCAGGTATTTTTCACTCCATACCATCCTGCAACCAATGAAATGGTAGAGCGGGAGCATGATACTCATACTTCAACTCTCTGGAAGATGGCCACAATTGATCCCATCATTGGCCACAATATATTTGCCTAGTGCAATTCCGGCCTATATAATAAGCTATCATTAAATAGTAAATGCCTCCCTTCCAAGCGTTGTATATAAGAATCCCCAACTGCTTTCTAAAGTGCAGTCCATGCTAAATCAAGCTACCCCTAAGGTCCCAAAGTTACTATGCAAATTATTTCCAAGGAGATTACTTGACTTCAGGCCCTGGCTTTTGAGAAAACAATGGCTACTACTAATAGAGAAACTAATAGAGTTAATTACAATTATTAACCTCTGCACACCTTCCAACCAGGTGATCAAGTTCTTTTCTACCAACATTGGCCTGGAGGTCACAATAACAAATTGGGAACCAACTTTTTGGGGCCTTACAGAGTTAATTATAAATAAGATAATAGACACTCAATTGTGGAGATCGCTCAAGGCATGGTAGTAAATTGTGTAAACAGTCGATTTCTCTAGCCATTTTCCCTCCTGCACTAAGATCTAGAGGGGCGTTATCAAAGTACCTCCTTGAACCAAGGATTTGTGAGTGTCAGATGAAGAAGATTGAACCTGATATGATGAGATAGATGAAACTGTTATTAGGGGTAACCACAACTAAATTCAAGGCCTCTAAATAATGGATTAACCCTAACTGATGCAATCTTATTTCTCCCCCCAAAACCCCCTAATATTGGGGTTAAACCTGATCTATGCGGCGATTAAATCCTGTTTGCCATATATGACCAGTATGCCGCAGAATCACTGATTGATAATGAGTATATATCTTAGCCTGGAACGCTTGGAGATTTGTGAGGAAAAACTTTCTGATCTCCCATATAATGATGTTTTGAAGCAAATAAACTTTACTCACTTTTTGCCATTAATAATTTGGCTTATCTCTACATATTTAAGGACAAATACATATCTAGGATTTGCCACTCAAGTAACTTTATCCTGAGTAAAGACTTTATGGACAAGAAATTAAAACTTGTAATCCAGCACCCAGGAACTTTGGGTCTTCCGGCCTTAAAACAAATAAATGACAAATGATTTAAAACCCCCATCCCAACGCTAGGTCCAGGTCAGATAGGAAAGCGCAAAATAGCTCTTCACCCACTCCAACAGGCGGCTGGTCCAAGGACAGCACTGCCAGTGGATTTCATTGTAAGCTAACCCATATCTCATAATTTAACGCAATCATGGTAGTTGTAGATCGCTTTATAAATTATGCTACCCTTATCCCTTGTATGATATTCACTATGACTGAGGACATGGCGCGGTTGTTTGTGGCACATATGTTCTCCTTGTTTGGGTTTACTAGAAAGTAATCAACAACTGGGAGCCTCAGTTACCTCATGATTTTTTAAAGCCTTATGTGAGATGCTGAATATTAAACCTTAAAGATCATCAGTCTACTACCTCTCAATAAGATGGCCAAACTGAGCATATAAACCAGTCCTTGGAACAGTAACTGCGATGCTATGCGACGGTATCACAGGATACATGGACAGCAGATCTTTTTCTGTCACAATTCTCATACTATAACTCCATCTATTCCTAAATGGAGATATCACCTATGTATGCTAACCTGGGGTATAACCCAGCCTTTACAACTGGGACTCAAACACGCAGCAACCTTCCAGCAGCAGATAGCTTTTTCACCCACATATGGGAGCTTCACCAACAGGTACAGAACCAGCTAACCAAATCCACCAATTATGCCAGTCATTTTATGGGCAAGAAACGACGTGAGGCCCTTAATTATCAATTAGTTAAATGATTATTGTGGATACCAAGAATTTGCACCTTAAAGTACCATGCTGGAAGTTGGCATGCAAATGAGCAGGACTGTTTCCTATTGCTAAGGTCTTAAACAGCGGAGCTTTTCACTTGGAACTGCCGCCTCACTGGAAATCCATGCAACGTTCCATGCTTCCTCCCTCTTACCTTTTAGAGGCAAAAAACCGGTGGAGGTTGAGCCCATCATGGTGAAAAGAGCTCCAGAGTTTGAGGTAGATAAGGTCATAATACACGCCAGGCTAAACAGCAAGTTCACTACCTGTATCATGGAAGGGATACCCAGCATATAATAATAGCTGGGTACCATCTAAGGATTGTACTAACTGTCATGAGTTACTGGAAGAATATCAAAAAGATCACCCAGATGCTCCAGCGCCTGCCCCAGACAACCCTGCCGCCATCAAGCTGCCTACTCCCTACAAAGATTACGCCCTCTCTAAAGCTCTTGAAGGGGTGTGATCCCTACCTATCAAGGAAAGGGTAATGTAAGAATATAGGCGTGCTATAGAGCTGGACAAAGCGCATCTCTTTATAACCAAAAAGGGTCAAACCTCATTGCTTTGCCCCTCACTCAGATCTCTGTTCTAGGACATTCCCTGGATGAGAGAAGGGTGACCGCTGCTTCTCCTTATTTACCCCACAACATTCAACCATTTACCCCCAGCGCAAACCCATTCAAATATTGAATTATGCAGATTATAATTCGAAAAATAAAACCTTTGTATAGATCTAAAATCTAAAAATTCTTTATCAAAAAACGCCTATGCCTCTTCCCCAGCGGGTGGTACTATATGTGACCTGCCTGAAAGGGAAAGATATTATTTTAAAGTATTTTGAGCAAAAAGTCAAAGAAAAGAGGGTGAAAACAGGTATCAAACTTTACTCTCCTCCAAAATCAAAAAGCAAATTTGGACATCCATTATTTGCAGAAAATGTTTTTTAAGAATAGCCTTTAAGTTTGCTAATCTATTAAGGTTAAATTGATGCTTGTAACTATAATTTTTTTCTAAGGATTCAAAATCAGAAAATAAATCCAGCTATTGTGGTTCAGCTTAGCAGCGTTTTTCCACTATCCCACTATAAGACCCAGAACCCTGCTAATGGCAGGGTATTGAGTTATCCTTTTACTTACTTTCCATATAGTTTTAAGTAATCTTGTTAGTCAAAATATTCACTTTGGGTATTTTAATAGATAAAAATGACAAATAGGCAACAGTTACCTGGGTTGGAGCCTATCCAACGCCCCATCTAACACTTACACCCATAGTCCATTGAAACCAGCGGTGCCTTGTGGACCTTGGATGCCCTTGTGGGTCTTGGCTTACCCACAAAGGAATCCATATTTTTCCTTGCACTTTGGGTTTCTAACAATTGGTGCAAAATGCCAACACAGTAATATATTTCAACTCACCAAAAATCCATGTACTTGATTTAAGATGTGTGCTAGCATAAGTTTGCTTTGGTGAGCACTGCACGTCTCCTGAGGAACCACCTGAGGCATCAAGCAAACAAAATATGATGACCCCTAAATCCTCTATCTGATGAGGAGTAAGCCATTCCAGAAGGAGCATTTTTGCTTCAATGCACATCATAATGTTTGAAATGCTGTAAATAAAATGGAAAATCAAATAAAATTGGATTTATAAAGTTTTTAAAATAAGCAGGGAAGTGAGGTAAGTAAAATAGTCCAGTATCTCTCACAAGTGAGGGCTTGGCCTATATAAAAGGAATTAGGCTTTAGCGGGCAGCTGCACTGTTTTTTAAATACTTAACAAGAGTATCTTTTCACTTGGGGTATATTCTTGAGTTTACACATGTGAAAATGTCATAAATGCAAAATCATTGCAAGAATTTGGGTTAAGAGTGTGATGAGCACGCCATGATTGGCTAATAATTAATTGATCCATTAAAAAATCTATAAAAATTTTTACAAATTGACTTACTTTCCACCTACAATGGCCCAGAATTCAATTGGCTTAGGAAAAGTGACAAAGGTATATTAGCAGAGTTTGTAAAAGGGAGCTAAAATCAGCAGGCAAGAGATTAAAATTTATGACAAATCTGAAAATTGTACCATGAATTAAGATAAAAAGGACCTTAGGATTTTGGGTTTTTTTGGGATTAGGGAATTTCATGGAACAGGATTGCAGTATAGAAAACTACCTGGAGTAAAATATGACATTTTGACAGAGTAGTTGGGATATTTCTCTGCATAAGAACGTATCCTCTCAACATACAAACCGCTAGGAAGTATGGGATGAGGGAATTACTATAAAAAAGAGAGGGTAGTAGGCACTGGAAAGCCTAAAAGAATTTTACTTGAAAGGCAGTAGTCACTGATTCCATAAACCGCCACTGGAGTACCCTCCCTACCTATTTCTCAAATTTTTTGTGAATCTTAGAAATCAAGTCATACATTATCATGGGATAAATCCCACATGAAACGCCTAGCTAGCACAGTGGAACATGCCATTATAGTACTAAAGTTATGAGTATAGTATTATAGATAAAAGATCCTAGTAGTGGGGACAAAGATGAAGAAAACCTAAGTTAGAGGACCACTTGGTTTTAAGATAATTATTAATCTAAAGTTATAGAGAATATATATAATGATATTAAAGCTCTTAAATTGGCAAATATTAAAACTTACATCATACAGATACTTTATCATTTTTTTCCTAAATACTTATGTAAGCTTATAATTTACAAAATTGATACAATAATGTACAAACTTAAAAAATTCAATACCCTTTATATGAGAGTATCTCTTTTTTTACTACAATTTATACCAATAAATTACCAATTGCTTAATAGGCATGAGGATCAAACTCTAGTAAAAATTGAAAAAGGTGGCAAAATTCAAGTGCCTATTAGCATTTTGGTTTTTTCACAAATACCATGGTAAGCGTTATCCAACTAGGACACATGGTGCAGACTCTATAATGTACATGCAAACTAAATTTAAAATATTCTGGTTAGATGGCTTATAGCATTTCTGCTATAAATACTTTACCACTTGAGTGTCCTAGAAAATTGCAACCACGTAGCCAGAGGTAATTTAAAATCAAAGGACTTTAATTTTTAGTATATTAGTATGGTGAGAGTTGATGCCTAAAATTAGAATATGATATTACAAGGGAATTTAAAATGAAAGGGAATTTTACGCTTTTTTAGTATGCTCAAGTTCTACTAGATTAAATACTTTCTAGTAATAGCTTATGGTGTCATAATTAAGAAGAGCAACTTAAATTATATTATATAATATTTTGTAAGTTACTGAGACATTAGAATTCTCATAAAATTACTGAAACAGAATTAGTATAAATCATATTTCAGAATAATTTACCACAAATGAGTTAGTAAGGTATCATTAAATTACAGCATAAAATATTAGACAGCTGAACCCACATATATATGAGGTTGGCCTTCTATTATATTAATAAGAAGTGAGATATAGCCACTATTGAATATAATGTTGTTTTACCATTAAATGCTACACAAAAACTGAATTTCTTAAGTTTTTTAATTTTGTTTCTTTTTTAAAACAATGGGTTAAATTTTAATCAATTTTTTATGATAACAATTTACAAGCTCCTCTTTATTTAATATGTGGGTCTTTTTAAGCTTGTAATTTTTTCAAACAATTGCCATTACTCTATTATAGTCCTCATGATTGTTGTCAGGATTTGAGATTTGAAGCAAGTCAAAATCCCCAGTACCAAATTGATTAATTGCAAGATTTTGATCAACTAGACAAGATCACAATTGGAACCCCTAGTGGTATAGAGAAACTCATAATGATAAATTACCCAGATGCAATTGTATTCCCTCTCAAATTCTTTCAAATCAACCTGAACATATCAAATTGATGTGATCCTGGGATCATTGATGTAAGAAAAGAATGGAGACCTCTATGATCAATCACTTTGAGAGGGTTGGAAAAATGCCTTGTTGAGGGGATATTTATTAAATCTTAAAGTTACATGTTCTGACCCATCCTATAATATTGAGTCTTTTTAATCTAATAAATGATTCTGACTTTAACCTTACTTGTCTTAGCCTGCTCTTAATTAACGCTTGATTTTTGTTGCTTTTAGCCCTACTTTGAACACCAGCTAACAGTTTACTATAATAAAAACAAAAAGTGGTTCTCACTACAGGGGACTCTGAGCTGTTTAATGAACACATCTATCACAATAAATGGTTTAAATTATAATCATGAGAAATAAACTTCAGACAGGGATAGAAGTGTAATTCAATGGATCAACGCTTCATGGAATAAAGTGACTCCTTTGCAGCCTGAAAGAAACGGATTTCAGGCCATTTTTGAGTTCCTTTTAGCGTTTTTCTTTCCACTTGACATCACTTTTTAATCAAATTTATTAAAAGCATCCATTAATTTTCCATCGCCACCTACACCATATCAGTTTTCCATTTATGTCAGCGGATCCGCCATCTGCTGCCCCAGCGTGGAGCAGCAGCGCTCCACCTTCTAGCATTTTCCACCCAGCAAGCAAACATGTGTGAACTGTATCATCCAGTCTGCCTAATGCATCAGGCTGATTTGTGCCTCTAAGGGACTTATTATTACACTTAGCATGAGTCCACCCAACCTGCCCCCACCCACGTGCCCTACTCTGATCCAATATTTGCTTTTGCCTCCAAGTCAGATATGGGCATCTCTTCCCATATGCCAACAAAGCAATATTTGAGCTGCAATGTCCACGTTTTCACCAGCGAGATTTATCAACTTCCGCCCTTATAAGGGCTATTTTGATATTGGTTTTCCCACTGAAGAGGATGCAGCTGATGCAGCAACTATGCCCTTAATATATAAAAACACACCTATTACCACAACTCGTACAGGCCTCCCCAGTGACACCACAATGGTGGTGACCTTTGCAAACCTTCCTTTGCGCCTTACCCCTCAAACACTCTATGAAGAATTGATGATGGGGCTGTCCAAATATGGTACAAACCCTGTCCTCCACTTCCTGGTCCTGAGCAGAGCTGAGCGGTTAGCAGCACCATGGGCAATGGCCACCATTACCCCCACCAGCCAACCATAGCCCAGCACATCCCACCACATGCCCATATCCCATCTGCACCAGATCACTTCTTTTGGGCTCATATTGACAACGGCTGCACCGTTTGCTCCCTCTGCCATGAGTTGGATCATTCCAAAAAAACTGTAGCTACAATCCAAAACAAGCGGAATCCGCCAAGCTCACACATGAGGCTGCACAAACAGCGTTTGAATGGGGATTTTGGCTGCCCCCACCCCTTCCAGCTGAACGCTAAAAATTAACTAAACCTTTGCAACCAAAACCTAAGCTGGGTTATCTTCTCACAATATACCCAATCAGGAGCAGGTTTGAAACCAAAAGTTAATTCAACCAATTTAACGCCCCAAAACTTACCCAACCAAAACTGTGTCCCTCCAAATCAATCATGCTCAACCAAAATCCCTGGTACCTATTGGATGAATTAACTGCATCTGGGGAAATTGTCCCACCTCCCAACTTTCCAATTAATTTGGAACCATATCTACCTTCAGATTTCGATGCCCCATTCCCACCCAAGAAATATGTCCCCAAACCCACCGGTACCCCATTCTTGAGTGACCATCAACTTGCTGAGGCCTCTGTGGCCTCTCCTGATAGCCGCCATCTCTGCAAAGCCGTGGCACTATCTGTCACTGAATTTAATGAAGGGCTTCATTTAATCAGTTACCCCACTGATTTCCCTGAGGTTGCAAAAGTGGAAATTTAACAATTAAGGGAAACTGCCACCTCTGCTATTAAGCAAGTTGTTGCACTGGCAGAATTTTCCCCCATTATGCGCATCACCAGAGCCAATATCACAAAATTTTCCCAGCTTCCTAATGCACACATACACAGTGCATATAAAAAGTTCTGGGACTAACGTTTTAAAGACACAACTTTACAAATAAATAAACTTTCTTTTATCATAATTTAACATACAACCTTTCCCTCTCTATACATATTTATATTGCTAAAACAATTGTTAAAAGGTATGCACATAGTTCCTGTTTTGTATAACCATGTTTAAATCAGCTGTCACATTCTTCTGAATTGTCTCTACTTTATCAAAAGGATGAACCTTCAGTGCCACCTTCAGATTATAATTATCCACCCTATTCACCAGATTTGGCTCTGTCTGACTTCTTTCTGTTCTCTAATCTGAAGGTGGCACTGAAGGTTCATCCTTTTGATAAAGTAGAGACAATTCAGAAGAATGTGACAGCTGATTTAAACATGGTTATACAAAACAGGAACTATGTGCATACCTTTTAACAATTGTTTTAGCAATATAAATATGTATAGAGAGGGAAAGGTTGTATGTTAAATTATGATAAAAGAAAGTTTATTTATTTGTAAAGTTGTGTCTTTAAAACGTTAGTCCCAGAACTTTTTATATGCACTGTGTATAAGCTGAACACCATGTTGCAGAATTCCTGAAGGCTATGCTCCAGGCCAAAATTGTTATCAAAGAAATTAACATTTTTCTATTTTTCCTTGACCCACATCCCACGGATGCCCCAACCCCTTTTCTCTCAGCTTTGATCCGCCTCTTCATTTGTGAAGATGAAATTGATAATCCGCCTGATCCCCCTCCCCTCCGCCATGGTGGGCTAAGTGGTTTACAACTGCTAGACCTGGTGGGTTAATTTTCCTTTTTGTTTTGGTGTCTCACCACTCATTTAGGGCGTTTGGTTTGTGTTTTCAGTCGTTATTTTTGTATTGGTAATATCCATCCCCCAGTCAGCTTACCTCAGATAAAATTTAAGATTTATATTTAAATTTAAATTTGTTTTCCCTTTACTTACTGTTGATCAATCTCAATTACAAATTCTTATGAAGATTTTAGGGATACCTTATAACACATGATATGTAAGAATATATGGGAATTCATACTAGCTGATCTCAAGCTTTTTCTGTACCTTCCATTATTATAAAACTATATAGCTCTAAGCTCTTGCCATATAATGAGATAGTCATTAGGGTAGAACACTACCTCCAATATTGTTCATCCAGAATCTCTACATTCTTTAGATGGTAGGCATATATCAATATGAATTAGCTCAAGTAGCTGGGACTAAACCAAGCCTTGCTTTAAAATGTTGTAGAGTTCTACAGCGCTGCCTCCTTATTTGTCCAAGGTAACTGTGATGTCATGTTGAATAACTTATGAATAATATTATGGAGGTCCACATCCAGTTTGCCACGTTAGATACTGGGATTTCTGGTCACCTTGAGGATCAGCTCCTCCAGAACATAGTAGTCCTTGAATCTTATTGGGGTCGCCATCTTGATCACATCAAAGCCTTTCAACTGGAGCTGCAACAAGATCAAGAATTAGCCTCTTATGAAAGTGCCCCAGGGATTGAAGGGCTAGAATGGCCTGAAGGCCCCCAGGGCCCCCAAGGACCATCAGGTTCCTTGATTTCAGTTCCTGATGATCCAAACAATTCATGGAAACAAGACTTTCAACTAGCAATTGCATCTTTAAAAGACCAGATAAGAAATGTATCTCAAGGTGTGAAATCTTCCTATACAGAGTTCCAATTGAATTCTGGTCCAAGCTTGATGCCTTGTTGGATGATTATAGAATATTTTATAGCGCCTTCACTAAGGTGATCAACCATTTCCTCACTCAACTTCATCAATCATAACACATAGTATAAGAATCATCTGTGAAATTTGTGAGAACCATAAATCTATCTCAACATTATGAGATTCAGGCCTTGAATAAAATATTTTAATCTCAAAGCTTCTTTGACTTCTTTAAATCAACATTGGAGAGATTTTTAGTTGACTTGGAATGCTTGCGCAAACAAATGAACCATCAGATTGTCTATGTTAAGACTAAAATTTCCAAGTCTGTTCCTTTACCTGCCATCAAAACTCTCTCTACCCCTATAAAAGATAGCTTTAAACCTAGCTTTTAAGAAAATTTACACCAGTATAAAAGTGTATAGCCTGCTTCTTTTATGGTTGAGAGCTCTATGGAATAAATGACTGATCATCAGAAGGTAAAATATATTCAATCTTTTCTGAATAGTACAGCTTGTAAAATCATGAACTCCCATCTAAAAGATTGTCAAACTTGGGATCAGGCCTGTACCACCCTATATAAGGGTTTCAGCAACAATAATACTCTCATCAACCAGAAATAGGCATTCATGGCTATCAAGTTAGACAAGGAATCAGTCATATGGATTTTGATAGCCAATTATATAATCAGGCTAAGCCCTTAGTTACCACAAACTTTAATACCTTAAATGATGCTATACCCATTGTGATATTTGCTCTAGATCTTATTTCAAAGTTCAGATACACATGATCAGATGCAAGAGTAGCTTTAGTAGCATCTTGAATATTAAAGAAGAACTCTCTGAAATATCCAAATCTACCTTTATTCCTAAGACCTCCACTTTGATCTTGATCAGATGACCTCATATCCAAGTTGTTGAGAATAAAAAAAATCCAAAATCCCAATGACTTTATTGTAATGGCTTCTGCTAAATAGCCAAGAACTTACTGAAGAGATGGGCAGAGGAGGTGGAAAAAGGGAAGTCATCATGAAGGACTAGGCGCTTCATGCTGAACTCTTTATAACGCCACTAGATAACTTGATTGAGCTTACCAAACCTGTTCTTATCATTCCTATGAGGGATGAACGGTTCCTTCTAGTGATAAAATAAACTGATATTGTCTAATCTTCTTATAAATCACTTATGTTACTCACCTTGCCTCCTCATTTTAAGAGCTAGGTGACATAAGTTGCTGTTTGGGTACTAAAAGTTCCAGTCCATACCATTATTGACAGTGACTCCCCATGAATGTTATTTCCTTGAAATCTAGAGGTGCATTAAAATTGCCCCTAGCCTACATTACTATATAGTGTATGGAATGACTGGACCTCAATGTACTTGATCTATAAATCTACCCGTTATAACAAAGCCTCTTAAGATGCCCAAATCTACCCAAATTTATGAAACAACACCTATTTGTAACAACTTGCCTCCAATTGAGGGTGGTAACCATTTTGAGAATTTTAACTCCAGCTGATAGGAGTTCTTATATTAGGTCTGATGTCTCTAAATGAAGAGAGATATGTCATCCTAGGGGACATTATCAGACACTTAATAAAAAAGAAATTTACCCCTGAGGGATGTCAATTATTGCAGAGTCATATAAATCCTCTCCTATAAATATTTCTAAATTTTTAGTATAAAGTGTTAGCTTATTTGGGTCTAATTTTGATTTTAACTTAATATGTTAATATATTTTTCTTTTCCTTGAAGATTTTCCTCACTAAAAAGTTGCTAATGTAGCAACCATAATAGCTAAATGGCCTTGAAAGCGCCTGCCCTTTTGATTTCTTAACAAAAACCAGAAACTAGTACTTTCTACCAGGTCTGCTTCCATGGCTGCCTGGTGAAAACATATTTTCAAAAACAATGAATAATTCTATTGAGGACACTCCCTCATCTGATGAGTTGATGAGTATTGCCCAATGGATAACCACTAACTAGCAGGAGATACCTTCTTCTTTTGATATCAAACTACAATTCCTTGCTACTATGAATTTGGCTATTGATGGCCCTGACAACTCAGTATACCAGATCCAATCTACATATGTTACATTGACAATTACAGTGTTGATTAGAAGGGCCTTTCAACCTGTCGCCAATTAGATTAAGAGTCGTCCTGGGTTCTAAATGATTTGAGCATCCATAATCTACTTTTATGTTGGCAAGTAATGAAGTTAAGCTAGCACAAACTGAGCAGCATTTCAGACAGTATGTGTATCCTATAGTTTATCACTTGCTAAAGATATTGGGTTTGCAACACTTTGAGATCAAACGCCAGTTTTCTATGGCCCAAAAATCCTTTTCCAGTTAACCAAACAATATGACACTGCATCCAATGTTTTTTGTGACAATCATGATGCAATAATCAATAATTGGAGACTGAAAAATGAAATACAGAACCAACTTAGTCAGATTGACAGTGACATTGCTGTTTATCCACATCAAGAAGAAGCTCAGCAGCTTATTGAGGCTGCTACCATATCAATTAATGGTTTACTAATATCAAAACCAATTTTGTCACTTGAATAGAACAAATGGAAACTTTGTATGATGCTGGCACCCTGAACTTGAATTGCTCAAGTAATTCATTCAAGTTATTAATGTTAATTGAAACTGAGGAGTTGCACTGGTGCCTAGAAGTCCCTCTGGATCCCTGGGGCTGCCTAGTTCCACTTCAAACTTGCTGGGACCTACTGGCGCTTGTGGCCTCACTAGTACTTCTGGTTCTAATGGTATGCATGGGCCCCCAGGGCTCATAGGCTCCCTGGCCCCTACCGTTATGATTCCTAATTATGAAGCCCTTATTCAATTGGCATTAAAATTATAAGCCTTGGACACACAAACAAGGGCTATTTACAAATGACGTTTTTCTTTAGAGAGTCACTCTTTTGATCTGGCCCGTTCATTAACTATCTTATTAAATTATATTAATAATTATAAAGGGTGGTTAGCCGAGTAGGTAAAACTGCTTCCACCCTAAGTGCAGGTTTTGAGTTCGAAACCTGTACTGACTAGAAAACTTCTCGGTGTGTATATTTGTCCCAAGATCCACCTCGAATAATTTTTTTTATCTAATAATTATCATAGTCTATTTGAGACCATTAAAACTACAAAAGAAAATCAGCTTGCACCTTTAAAGGCCTCTTTGATCATTTGACAGCTATGTATGGAGTACTTGTAAATCAGCAATATGATATGCTTTTGTTGGCTCCAACCATGAATTGTTATCTTTGGATAACCACCTTAATCAATAGGTTTAGAATATATGGAATGATATTAACAATTTATGTCAACAAGCTGATTGGTTCCTATTCAAGCCCATATTCCTGAGTCCTAACCCTCAAAGGCTGAACCTGTAATGGGGCTAGATGATCATGTGTTACCAGGTGAATCCAAATCTTTTAAACCCACGTTCAAAGATAAGTATGAGTCAGATGAAGGTAGTATTTAAACCTTCCTGTTTGTTTATGAATAGCTATGGTGGAAGCCTCATATATTTAAAAGATTAAACACATTACTTCCTGCCTCAGCCAGCTCACTTAATAAATTATGGTCCCCCAACTTAAGTTCAGTCATGCTTGGTCACAAGTAAAGTCTGCCCTTATCAAAAAATAAAAAATTGACTAAATTTTATCTAATGGAAACAAGCTTAAATATGTATTCCGCTCATATGATGGAAGTCAATCAAAGAGTTTGCAAAGCGTTTTTATCATGATTTTTAAACACTAGCCAACTCTAATTGTATTACCTTAATTGACGCTATATCAGCTGTAAGGACTGCATTACCCTCACATACTCAATTGTTGCTCCATTTCAAGTGGGTAAAGGCAATTTTGGTCCATTCTCAATATTAGGGCTGCTTTATTAAAGATCCCTAATGGTACTGTAAAACATTAGCTAGTAACCCTCAAACTTGTGTTTATGCGGTACCTTCCAATGAAATACAAGGACAAGAGTGCTCCCTGTAATAACTGAAGGTTATGTAGTCATGAAGAAAATGATGCTGTAAGAAACAATCTGACAAGTCAAAAAGAGGAATCAGCATAGGAATTGAGGCTCCCTGTGCTGTCCAACCTCTACTGCCTCAAACTTAGATTCCTAGCTCATCTATTGAGTGTTAAGTATTTCAGCTTGAGGTGATATTATGTCCCTATAGTATTAGTTGATAAAGTTTTTATTTCTTCTTACCCTTCTAAATTATCCTCTTCTCATACCCTATTCTATGTAGACTGGGTACCTCTAATTTTTCACCCTCATTTTAGTATTAATGTAACCCAAGTAGATATAGTAGTACATAGTGCAGAATTTTAGCCATCATTGATATGAGCTCGCTCATCAATGTGGGTTTATCCCAGCTTATAAAATGGATAAAGGTTGCGCCAGTTTTAAATCATTAAAAAGATCACAGGACTATTTGTGCCATCCTATACCAATTTATAACAGGCTATCACTCTCTCCCTATGCATTTTAGAGAACTAGTCATGTCAGCCCTTGCTGAAACGCTGGACAATACTTGTTACGATCTCCTCTTGGTAACAAGGTTTTTAATTGATTTTAATATCAGAATTACTATAAGGGTAATTACTTTTCTATAATCGATTATTGAATGCCATTGATTTAGAAGAATACTT
This sequence comes from Massospora cicadina, assembly GCA_022478985.1. Lineage (NCBI taxonomy): Eukaryota > Fungi > Entomophthoromycota > Entomophthoromycetes > Entomophthorales > Entomophthoraceae > Massospora > Massospora cicadina. Next base: position 220,846 of record JAKSZP010014489.1, read on the forward strand.
TAAATGTGAAGGGTAAACTTAAATGACGTGTCTGTCTATACAATACCTCACATTCATATCTTGACTTGAATGATGAAAACTGGTGCACAAAACCATTCTTTCTCCTCCATCTATATTTTCTGAGGATGAATGCCTTAATATTCCATTAAAAATTCAATAAACCACCCAAATCTCAAGCTGTAATCATTATGGGAGTACAAGTATCAGTGCAAGCAGATCATATGCTGGAAATATCAAGTAATGCCAAATTATCTTATTAAGAGGCCTTAACTTGTCCTAGGATACTTAATTACGTTTTAATGGAACCATTCTAGTACTATTAGCTATCCCTACACCTTGACCCATGAATTTAAATTTAGATTATATTGTTTATATGCGTCCTGCTCTTATATATTTTTATTATCTGCCACTGGATGTGGAGAGTTATGTGATTCTGGATTATATGATAGTTCTATTAGTGCAAAGGTTGAGGTTGAATATTAAGATTCAATTAGTCCTGACCAACAACAAGCAGCTGAGATGCTCATTGAAGGATATGTGGCCAAATTTGTTAACAGCTCAGGTTAGTTTATATTAATGAAAAATGTACAACATAAAGTAAAAATGGGAAAAGACCAATAAGAGCCTAAACCTACAAATATCTAAGGTTGAAGAGGCTAAAGCCTCTGGGATAAAAAACTACTAAAAACTGGGGTGATAACGTCTTCCCAAAGCCCGTGTGCTTCCCAATTACTTATTGTCAGGAAAAGGATGAATGACATAGAGATGTTATAGATTTATTAATGACTTAATAGTATTACTCAAAAGGACTCATATCCATTGCATCATATTGATGACTCATTAGGATTGTTGACTGGATCGCAGTTTTTTCTGCCATAAACCTTACTAACAGTTAATGGAAAATAAAACTTTTTCTAAAGGATCATCAGAAATGTGCCTTAGTATATGGCAAAGGTCTATCTGAGCCTACTCATAAGCTTTACGGACTTTGTAATGCCCCTGCTACCTTTCAAATGGCTATGAGTGGTTTTTTGGCAATCTAAATCTTTCTTGTGTCCTTGTTTATTTAAAAATGCAACCATATTTTCTCATACTTTTAATAAAAATTTAAGCCATTAAAAGGAAGAGCACAGCTGAATCTGTTGACATCCCCAAAATTAAAGCCCAAAAAGTGAGCCATCTTCAAAATTTAAGTGGAAATTTTAGGCCACAATGTCAACTAAGAAGGGATATTGCAATTGTCTACTAGATAAAAGAGATTGAGGACATGTCTATTCCTAAGAGTTTACATAATATTCAAGTGTTTTAAAGATGGTCAGTTACTACTTGAAATTCATCCCAATCACTAAATTTTCAGAACCGTTAGCTTATTTATTACATATGGAAATCTCACATTTTTGTAGAGATTCTCAACAAAAATCATTTGACCTTTTATGCCAAGCTTTAAGTAATGCTTCTGTTTGGATCATACTAATTTTAATAAGCCTTTTCTTTTATTTATGAATGCCAGCTATATCGCTGTTAGGGCCATACAGGAGAAGCATGATACTGACTTTATAGATCACCACATCACTTTTTATAGAAATACATTCATTAAAGAAAAACACAATTACATTGTTACCATGAGGGAATGTCTTGACATATCGTTGGATATAAAGCAATTCCATACCAACTAAAGTGATTAACATTTTATGATACTAACATATCATGCTTCCTTAAAATGGATGCAACAGTTGAAAGACCCATATAGCGTCTAGATAAATTGGCTTTAAAGCTCCTAAAACTTTTCTGATTATACATTGCGCGGCGCCATCCAACAATACACTGATGGACATTCCCAGTTGTTAGTACTCATCTTGTTCACTACTGAAGATGATTCATTTTTGACATATTTTTTAGGCACAAGCTTTGGAACCATAAATCTAAAGAGATTATCGCCAAGTTAAAAGCTCTAACTGTTGGCACTTATATTAAAGATGGTTTACCATACATGAGGATGGGTTCCAGGATGCCTTTTATTAACCACTCTGCTAGGGCGGATACGGTGATAGAAGCTCACTAAACCACTGTCAAGGGCTGTTAATAAAACCCTTTGGTGGTTAAAGTATTATCTATCTTAGAATAGTATGACTGAGACTGTGCACAATGTGATATATACCTGTCTTACCTGTAAAATACAACGTGGAGAAAATCTTATATTATAATAAAATTGTAGGATCTTCTGAGCATTTTGCTACTATAAGCTTCGATTTAGTTGGCCCTCTTCTGACCGCTATGTATGGTCATTGCTACATTGTACTTGCTACCAATCATTTTTTATAATGATAAAAACCACTTCAGTATCTACTGTTAATGACAAAGACACTATTTCCTTTCTTTTAAACAGGTTTTTACCTGGCAGGCAGCCCAAAAAGAGTTACAGTCCAATATTTGAACTAATTTTGTTTCTCATGTAGTAAATGAACTTACAAATTTGATCTACCCTATATATATAGCTCGTTATCACCCTGCTACTAATGATGCTGTTTAAAAAACTTAAGGCTCCAAGTGGCCATTCTTTGAGAAAATGGCCTCTTCTAATTCCAGTCAATGGAATTATTTGCACCCAGCTATATGTTGTCTATAGGGTGAACTAACATTTGATATAAGACATGTCTCCTTTTAAGGCTCTTTATGACCGCAAAACAATTGTACCTTTAAGCGTACAACCTATTATTGATACTGCTATCCCTAATCTAATGAAATAGCTATGAGGAAGTTAGCTGAAGAAGGCATACGCCTGCAAGATCTAGTTTATGCTCTCACTATTATCACCTTAAAGGAAGGAAGTCAAACTAATGCTTAAATACATCCTTCTTAAATTATCAAGTAGGGTTCTTGTACTGTTCTATAACCACAGAACAGGTGGATAAGCTCACAAATTTGACTCTTTATGTCCAGACCATATCATACAATCTATTAATTTGGGATTAATTACTTCACTGTAAATATTAGCTCTGAACTAATTTTAATTAGGTCCATAGGCAGTTCCTTTGAAGATACATCCCCCTTGGTAGGGTATTGAAGGGGCAATGCCAGAAAGCCTTATAAGAATTCAAATCTACCCAAATTTATGAATCAACATTTATTTATAACAGTACGCCTGAAATTGAGGGTACTATCCATTCTTCAAGACTGTGAATTCCTGCTGATAGGAGTTCTTCTATCATGTCCAATGTCCCAAAGTTAAAGGGAAGTATGTTCGTCCTATAGGAAGTTATTGGTCATTTATTAGAGATTTTGCTTACACTGGTGCACATCAATCATAAAGGAGACATATCAAATCTTTCCTATAAATAGTTCTAAATTTTATTAATAAAGGGATCGCTTATTCATGTTTACTTTTGATTTTGATCTAATAGTTAATATATATTATATTTTGCTGTAAGATTTCTTTCTATGTGAAGTTGCTAGTGCAACAAACATAATAACTTTTTTGCATTCTTTGCACATGGTACTTAGTTTTAAACAAATTTACAAAGCTCATTATCACTTATTTGGTTGAGAAATTGGCATTATTTACCGCGACCATCACTTTAAATAACCCTAGTTACAATTTTATCTTGGAAACAATTTATTGATGACTTTTTCTCCATAAACATAATAATGGTGAATACTTACCTTTATTAGTACATAGGATGTCATTGGTGTTTAAGACTTCCCAAGATGATAAGATAAAATAATATTTTAAACCTGCTTACTAAAAAAGAGGATCAGATTGATTAACTATAGTATCATGTGAGGAGATCAGGGTGCGATTATCTCCCCAAAATTAGGACAGACAGGAAGAGATGCCCCTTACTAAACAATTCCGCCCTATTACATCCCAAGTCCAAGTCATTGCCAACATCAGGGTTCATGTCAATATTCCTCCAAAGCATCTAATGAATACACAAGGGAAGGAAAAATTTATTTGTAAAGGAAGTCCTGACCTTTCCAGGGATTCTAGATCCTGCAGATACTGGGTATATATAAGTATTTTTAGAAAATCTAACCAACTTCCTCAGAACAGTGAGTCCTAATACTCTGGTCATTTTTCCTTAGCTAATCATGTGGAAAAGATTGATGAGCTTATACTTATTGGGAGCATGAGGGATTTTGGATTAGAACCCCTCCATTGGTAATACTGGTTGCAATTTCAAGTTCAAAGCAAATTAAACTGAGAGCAAAAGATCTTATTAAATAGTTGCTAGAAGAAAATTTTGACCTTTTTTTAAACCTTCACCTACGATTTTCAAAAATAAAAGCGTTTTACATAGGGTGGTTAGCCTGTTAGGTAGAACTGCTTCCACCCTAGTGCAGGTTTTGAGTTTGAAACCTGTACTGGCTAGAAAATTCTCAGTGTGGTATATTTTTCCTAAGGTTGACCCGCCTCAAAATTTAAAAAGCGTTTTACATAATGAGGAAACTGGGGATGTTAAAACTATTTTAAATCTTGGCCTTTTTTTAAAAAGAACAAGGTCAAAGAAGATCAGGTTGCTGTTGAGCTTAAAAAGCATTTATGCTGAGTTTCTGGTGCCATCTTGTAGCCCCTCAGATTCATCTCTCTTTATGGTGAAAAGAATTATATTATTCTTAGGCTGGTGATGGATTACAGCAGGCATAATTCTTTCTCTAAATAGATGGCTACCCACTACCCTGGATTGATGACTTGCTTCAATTACTTTCTAGATCTTAGTACTTTTTGAAATGGATATGACTAGTGGGTATAGGAAAGTATGTCTGACGTCTATAGATTGATCAAAATTCTCTCTTATTACTAATATAGTACTAGTCAAAATAGTCTGATTTCCCCAAGGGCTTTGTAATGCACCTACCACATTCCAATAGGACATGGTCAGGGTTATGGGGAGGTTAAATTTTCCTGTGTACTCATTTATTTAGACAACATTAAAAGTTTTGGAAGATAATTAATGGTCACCTAATCACCTCAGGGGAGGTTTTTAGCAGCTCCTAGAAAGGCTCTACTAAGCTTAATCCATCAAAATGATCATTCCATTAATCTGAATAGCTTTACTCAAACATAAGGTCACAGAAAAGGGCATCCAACCCAATATGCATAATTGCCACTATTGAAAATTGCCACGCCCCCAAAGCCTGAGAGATAGCTAAGCATTCCTGGGATGATAGGATACTATAGCCAGCTTATTCATAATTCTATAATCTGAAAGAACCTCTAGCTTATCTTTTACAAGATAAGATCTCTTTCTCATGCCAACCTGAACAAGAACAGGCTTTTATATTATTGAGAATTTGTCTCTCTTTACTAAAATTGTCCTACTTCATCCACGGTTTAATCACCTATTCTTTTAGTTCACCAATGCTAGTGATGTGGCAGTAGGAGCCATATTGCTGAATAACGTTTGAATCAACCAGATTATGCTTTTTCCAAAATGTTCTAAGCTAGAGATTTAGTTGGACAGGAATCTAATGTATTTACCTAGTTTGATGGTTTTAGACTTCAATATGAAAAGTTTAAATTAGCTTTAATGGTAACTGATCAATCAATTATAGTTAGTTCAATGAGTAGCATTTCTGGAAGTATCAGGCTTAAATGTCAACAACTTTTAATGTTGCTAGATTTTTGCAGATGCAATTTCTGCAACTTTTGAACATTATATAGGAAGTTTTTATAATAGCATAATGATGTTATATGTTGATGTCTATTTTATACTATTATGCTAAGCAATAAACAAGGCTGATGTGAAATAATAGAGGGCATTTATCTGCCATTAATGACCTATGTATTCCTTGAGCTATTTGAGAAAAGTACCTTATTTTTTGTACTAAATTTTTCTAGTAGTAGATTTTTATTTTATTGCAGGCAACAGTTGCCTAAGTATATTTAATAAACGGTCTTATGTTTCACTAACTGAACTGATTGTGGCTCAGAGAGCACTTCCTGTCATCAAACATGAAACATTGCCATCTACAGTTTTTGAACCCCTTTGGACCTGTGCAATAACCGCATACAAGTAGTGCTCACTTCAAAAGTGTCTGATCTAAGTATCACACAGCAAGTTGATCACATAATGGAAAGTGAATCAATTAGGGTGAGGAGCACCGCCACTTTAAGATGTAGAGTGTATAGAAATTTCTGAGGAGTGAGAACAATCATTGTGAAAGTTGAACTTATAAATATTGATACAGAATCTTTCAACTAGGTAAAGTGTTGAAAGAAACGCATGTTAAAAACTGTGAGTTGAAAGTATAAAAGTTAAATATGAAAAGTAGTAGAAAAAAGTTTAAGCATAGTTTTTCTTGGAGTAAAATATTGGCAGCAACACCCTTACAGGTGATGAACTAAGAACACTCCAAATCTTCCTAAATTTCAAAAAAATTATATTTCTTCATCTAATGGACTTTTGTAAAATGATGATGATGGGATGTGAGGATCATCAGAAGGCAATTACTGTAATCAATTGTTAAAATATGGAGAGCCAAAATCTTATTCTGCCTGAATACCAATTTGTGGACTTATAATGAGGAAAAAAATGGCATTATTTGCGAATTTTTCAGACTAAAGCTTCAAGAAAACCAAAAAGCAAAAGTTTATATGTATACAGTGTAAAAATAATAATAATATAGATGCTTTTGTTATAGGTTATATCAAGAGTCTCAAGTTTTCACTGGGGCAGAAGCAAAGGATGCTTTGGATGTACAAATTGCAATGAAATCAGCGCTCTATTTCTATAGAGAATTGATTTGGGACATGATTGCACCTTAAATTCTGACAAGATGAATTCACAGATGGTTAATTATAACGAAATTTGTGGAATAACCTTTGATTTGCCCTATAAAAAATCTAAACATGTAAATTAAATGGGTAATTGCTGAAACAAAATTTATATTCACCTGTCATCAATGCAGTAATGACAGCCACATTGTAAAGTTCTTCAGAACAAAAATTAAAGACAATGCAAACCTTGTTAACCCTAAGGCCAAAGTATGTCAAGTAATTTATCAAGGAAAAGACCAGGCGTGATAGGCAAGGAACATTCTATTTGCACCTGTCCTCAAGTTCCACCAGTTCTAACTAAGGCAGTTAGCCTGTAGTTGAATAAGTGAAGCGGCTTTATTTAAAGCAGCTCCATTATAAGAAGATGACATGAGCTGGACAATTTTTCATTGGACCCCATTAGTAAATTAATTTTGGTGAGCACAATTAATAAAAAATCCCCAATGTCCTTGCCCAACTTTTGCAAGCAGTTGATTCAGCCAGTAGTCCATTATTTTACAAGTGATGTGTATTTCACAATATTACAATTGTTGATATAAAGACATTTTGGTGTTTGATATGGCTACCTAGGCTGTTAGCTGATGTGCATATTAGGATTTTTTTATATATTTAATAATCAGTTTTGTTTGGCCCATTTGCAAATAAAGATGCGTAGTGGCTCCCCTTTTGGGTTGGTCACCACTAGTGATAAAAAAGACATTTTGGTGTTGAGTAAAGGTTTTGGCAATCATTAATAGCAAGGCTACAATTAGTATTGTCTCCAAAAAGTTGGTGAAATAAGCAAGGATCACATCTGATCTAGAAAATAATAAGGTTTATGGTACTGCGGGCCTACAAAATAAAAATTTTAGGGGAGCCAATGGTGCTCTACCATTATGGTTTGGTTAACTTATTTTCACTACGCTAGTTATTGTTTACCAAATCTAAATTATGAGATATCAATTTTGCACCAACTTCATGTGACATTATGGGGTTTAATGTGAATTTGGAAAAATAATCTTAAAATTTTAGGGCAAAATATGACACAGTTTTATAACCAAAAGGGGACCCCCAAAGCTGAAAATATTAACATCTATCTAGTCTATGCGGATGGAATCCCCATAATTTATTTTCAGAACATCTGCCATACTAAAACCCCACCTAATAAAATTAAGGAGTGTCGTGGAGTTACATTGAGGGCACAAAGGCTGATGATTATTTTCAAGGGAGCAGTAAATTGTTCAAACTGACCTTACAATGGAAATTCATGAGTATCTGTATACTGATGTTCATGCACTATGGCAAATAGCAGAACCCAACCATTTTTTGCGCCTAGTACTTTAATCCCTGGTCAAGATAATATTCAGGTTTTGGTTGCCTTTTTAACGGATGGGCCAATGAAAGTAGAAAAAAAGTAATAGCATATGCTCACTTGATCCAGCTAAGAGAACTTTTAATTGTGTCCTGACTTTAGTCAACTAAGTGAGAAGGGGTTACAATATAACAAAAATCCAAGGTTATTACTGCTATATCTGATTGAGAAACCTTACTGGATTTCTAATTAACAGAAGGATGAGTCCTAAAATTGTTTGGAAAAAATATCAAGGTGCCTGCAGAAAATGATTATGACCTTGGATGTTCTGTTGGGATAATTATTAAAGTTCAAAGTCAGGGATCACCTTCTGACTTAAATGAGAGCCTTCAGATGGTTGCAATTAAGTGAAACCATGGTTTCTAAAAAAGTAGCAAACTACTTGAAATGGGTTATTGGCTCATCATCAAATCCTTGGACAAGCCCATTATTAACTGTAATAAAGGTTAGATCTCAAATGAGTAGATATCAATTACCATAGGATAGATAAAATAACAAAAAAGACTTGTATTCATTGCCATGTGTATATGATACTCTGGATAGCTTTTGATGGGCTTATTTTTTTCTTTTCATGTACCTTATATCAGAGTACAAGCAAATTAACCTACCTATGGAGGATCAAGAGAGATGTAAAATTACTACCGCTTAGTAGTTATATCAACTGATGTGAATGCTAAAAGGCTTATGCAAAACGCTCGCTATATTTTAACATATAATGGATACTGTGTGAGGTGACATGGAATTGTTGTGAGTGCTTGACTACTTAGACAATATCAAGGCCTTTATTTGAACATTTATATATCATCTTAAACAATTGGAGAAAGTTTTAAAGAAGTAATCAGCATCAAACCTGAAGATAAACCCTAAGAAATGTCACTTTTCTAGATAGAATTCTGGTAGTTGAAATCTATTATAAATGCTGATGAATTATGTCCTCAAAACCTAAAATGGATGCAATCTGGGACACGCAAAGTTTATGAAATAACTAAGATATTTGAATATTCTTGGAATGCTCAGCTACTACTGCCATTTTATTTAGGACTTTTTCTTTCATCACAAAACCAATCTTCCAGTTACTAAAATATTTAAAGCAAGCATTGAGTGGACCAAAGACTTACAGAACTCTTTTGATGCACTTAATTTGTACTTAATGATTGAACCAATCTTGCTTTATCCCAATTTTAGCTCACCCGTTCTATACGTTTGAATTCATCTTTGATGGCTATAAGTTCCATATTAATCCAAGTGGACGAAATAGGCAATGAAACTCCCTGTAGCATATGTGAGCTAAACATAGAGTAGACAGGAGCAAAACTGCACCATACCAGAGCATGAATACCTCGTGGTAATCTATCTTTAGCAGTTCTGAGTATACAACCAAGAAGTCCATTATAAAGTGATGATGGACCATGCCTCTCTGAAATAGCTTCATTATTTATAAAAACCTGAAGGGAGATTAAACAATTAGATCTTAAAATTGTAAGTACATGACTTTGAGATTGTACACTAAGCAGGTACTGTACATGAAAATGTAGTTGGTTTATTGCTGTTGCCAACCATTATGGCTCTACAGAGTGAAGCAGACAGTTTAAATGAGAAAATTTTTATTGGTAATATTTATATACCAACCGCCAGAAATTCAGCCATCATTGACTAAATTTATGAGAAACAAAGATTGTTAAAGCACGTCTTTTAAAAAATGGTTGGGAAAAAACCCTAAAGTTTCCAAAAACTTCAGGAAAACTGCAATCATCAATGCAGCTCATAAATTAACTGGTAGTGGAGCCCCACAAAACCTTAGATCACATTTGTCAGAAAAACTATTGGAAATCATTTAACTTTGACATCATGTGAATAGTTGTTTATACTAAATGCGTCAAGTACACAAACCCTCTATAAATTAACTGCCATTCCACATAAGTGAAGCTTGGGTTTACTTAGCACTATATCCATTGACATCATAGGGAAATTGACCATGAGTACTGAAAAAAGTCGCTATATTATTATGGCTATTGATCATTTGATTATTAAGTAGAAACGCGTGCGTTAGCCAAAATAGATACCAGAAGTACTGCCAAGTGTATAATGGAACAGTTATTATATTAGCATGATTGCCCTCAAATTAATATAGCTTCTACTGGAATAAATTTTACTATGCATGTTATACCCAAGATAAATGAGTTGATGGATATGCAAGGAGTAATGATGACGCCCTACCATCCAGAAATTGTGGTATGGTCAAAAAGGGCAAATAATACCTTATCTACTATTTTAAAAGAAGCTTGTAGCTGGCAAACTTCAATCTAGGTAACTTTGATTATTGTTAACAAAATTTGCCTATGATGTAAGCTCTCAAAAATTAATGTGTACTTATCACTTAAACTACTTTGCAGGCGCCAAGCTTGTTTGCTGACAATTTGATATTATTCTCTTGAATCAATTTTATGTATGACGTCCTTACAGTACTTAGATCCTGACAAAAGTTTATTTAATTTACAGTCCTCAGCCTACGCCAATACTCTAAAGCGGAAGATTGAAGCTAAAGGCTATGAAGATTCTGAGCAGCCATTTCATCCAACTTTTGACAATAACTATAAGGTTAGCTATTGTGACACCCACAGCTTCAGAAATCAAAATAAGTTTGACAAGCTCTGTGTTGCCCTATTCAAGGTCATAAATAACTTGGCATTAGGTGCCTATACCAGTAAGGTCATTTTAGATGGACGTATAATGAAATGGATGCATGCTAAGTTTATAAGAGCATTCAGACAACTGTCAAACGGATGGGGGGGTAATTTTTTATCAAACTATTTCTACTAATAGTTAATTGTCTGTTAATTTTGGTTTGGAGTAATGCCATCAATTTTTTTCTCAATGAATGCTGACCTTTTACTTTAATAACTCTGATATTCAATTTTTCAGAAACAAATTCTATCTTTTTATGCCGCCTCTAGGAAAAAGGGTTGTACTAAGGATCTACTTGTAATGTCATAAATGATTAAATATGCTTATTTGGTACCATGGCTCCTAGCTTATTGTCCGCAGTGAAGCTTGCATCATTAGACATGTTGGAAGAATCCTGGCTAAGCTATGGGATGTGTATTGGAATACCAACACTTATATGCTTATTCAAAAATTGTTATAAAACTAGAGTACTAATTAGTTGGGAAGGATATTCTTGTATATACCTAGTTTTGATGGTTTTAGACTTCCATATAGGAATTTCCAAACTAGCTTTAATAGTATATAAACAATTTATTATAGTTAGTTTGATGAATAGACTTGCTGTAGTATCAGGCGTAAATGCTAAGTACCATTAATGTTATAAGTTTCTAAGGTGCAATCACCGCAACATTTGAACATTACATACAATTTTCTGACCCAATAGCATAATGATGCTAATAGTTAATGATTGATTAATTGTATCATGTTTTTCAGTAACAAAGGCTGATGTGAATAAAAAATGGGCATTCAATGTCCATTAATGACCCATATATCCCATAAGAACTTTAGAATAAATTACCTTGGTTTTGCGTGCTAAATTCAACTAGTAGTATGTTTATTTTTATTGTAGGCAACGGTCACCTAAGTAATTTAAAAACAAGGTCTTATGTTTCTTTATTATAAACAAATTGTAGACAGAGAGCTTCCTGTCATCAAAATAGGAAGAATTTTATTTAAAGTTTTGAACCCCCTTGGATTTATGCAATCACCTATTACAACAAACAAAGTGAGAATAAAGTTGATCATCCAGTGGGCTACTTTAGTAAGACCTTAAGGCCAAATGTAATATATTGCTATCAAATGAGACCGCTTATCTGTACTGCTGGCAATAAACATCTATGACCATACCTATATGGAATTCATTTTTACATATATCGCTAACTACTTTTCTATTTTGGTGGTTGAGACAGATAAAAAATCATGATAGCAGTTTGAAAAGATTGGCTTTATGCTTGCATAATTATGATTCTGCTATTGTCCTCCATGCTGGGGGGTCGCCAAAATGTGGATGGGCTGTTGATGGTGCCCGTACTGTCTGCATTTAATTGAAGAAGATTCAGTGTACAATCTAATCAAACAGTATGAGGGGTGGGAGTTGGAGGCTCCTGAGGTTCAAGCTAAGTTGCAGAACTTGACCAGAGACATTAGATCTAGGAGGGACTGTTATACAAGAAAGTAGACGGAATTTGGCTTCAATATATATGTCTTTACTCACAAAATGATGTCACCTAGAATGGAATTCAATTGTGAGACATGAGGCTGTGAAGAAGACCTTTGAGTGGTAAGAAAATGGTGCTACTGGGCTTAGATAGTCAATACCATCCATAAAGTAATCAAAGCCTGCTTATCTTACATAATATAAAGATTGAGTCATCCCTAAGTATCAACATCAAGTTGTGGTTCCATTGAGCCCCTTCAGTGTTATCAATATTGATTAGTGGGTCCATTAACACTAGTTTACATGGGCATAAATATATCCTTTTAGCCATAGACTAATTGACCAAATGATTAAAGGTGATCTCCGTGACAGCTGCAATATTCAAGGCTTCAGCTTTATTTCTCTTCTGAGCCATTTTTACTCAGTATAACTGTCAGTAAAATTAAATTTTAAAATTGAACTCAATTTAGCCGCCCAGATAGTCCAAGAGATAATATTTTTATAACTAACCAAAAATTTACTGCCCCTATAATCCATCTGCCAATGGGATGGAAGAACACACTAATGGGAGCTTAATTTCTACCTTATAAAAATGGCTGCTTCTGATTCTATTCACTGAAACCACTATTTTCCAGTGCCTTATTAACTTATAAAAAAGGCTATCATTGGATGAATAATTTTTCTCCTTTGAAGCCCTATATGGGCGTGCTCCCCAAGTTACTAACATTATTCAGACTTTGATGGAATCTTTAGTGCCCAAAAACCAAACTAACATTAAGGGCCTTATTAAATGAGATGATCCAATTTTATCGCTTGCTACTCAAGAGATTATTTTTATTACAGCTAAGGAGACAGACCGCTTTGATGCTAGTGGTGTATCCTGCCAACATTCCAGTCGATCTGGTCTTGTCTCATTACTATTAACCAGGAGGGCATCAGAATAAACTTAATGTCCTTTGTCTGGTCCCTACCATGTTATCCATAAGGTGAACTCTGATTATTCTATTTACAGTGTATATCTGGGTATGGTGGTCAACAAAGTCTATGGCCATTTTTTTATAGCCCTATATATCCCTCCAACATGTTATTGAGTGGGCGTTGTTGGGATCTAATATTTTAAGCAAGTAATTACCAGTTCCAAATCAATTGATAAAAAGGTGGTAATTGACCAAACATGATAATTTTTGAAAACCATTAGTGATATAGAAATAGCCCATGCTGATAAACTTACCTAAATGCAATATGAAGTTTTCTCTCAAATATTTTCATTTTTACCTGACCATATCAGAATGATGTGACCCTGGGGCCATCATGTAAGAAAATAATGAAGAAACCAGATGGCCAATTGCTTTGGGATGGTTGGAAAGATACTAGTTGAGGGAATATTGAATTTTCCTCAGCAACGCGTTCTAACTCATTCTATAGATATTAAATCTCGTAAATCTAAATTTAGTTCAAACCTTTACCTTACCTGTATTATCCTGATCTCAAATACTTTTTTGATTTTTACTGCTTCAAGCCCTACTTTGAACCTCAGCTAACAATCTACAATACTGAAAATCTGAAAAGTATGATGTTTGTAATCTTATTATGATGTACTGGTTTTATTAAATGATAACAATATGCATGATCTATTTTGATCTCCTAGATATGATTACTCATGTCTAGGCCCTTATTTAGAGCTTAGATTAATTCAGCTTTGAAGCCTATAAGGTGTTGGCCTTCCAGATATGGATATGATAGTATAAAATTTGATTTATAAATTACAAAATAGTTAAATTACATCAAGAGTAATAACATATATTTATATTTGGGCTAATAAATAAATTTCATTTTTCAAGAAGGGCAAATATTGATCAACTAGAAATTTTTTTACTATTCTTTTATACACGGTTGACTTTAGGGTATGTATACCTTATCCATCATTAAAGGAAAGCAAGTAATAGGCTCAGAGAAAAACTTTAATACATTCAGCATAGTACTCTGAGATTCTAGGAATATATAGATATATCTTTTTTATAGTAGATAAATATATTAATATGCAGAAACTGCACTTATTGTATCAAATTATTAGCTCTTTGACAACACATTTTTAAGTTTTGTAGAGCTGTATTCTTTCTCTAAAGTTAGTTTTTAAAAATATAAACTAAAAAACTATAGACAATAAGGTAAATCTAGTATTTTAATCAGCTGGCCCACCCATCTTTGTCACAAGTAATTATATTTTGCTTGTGATCATGCGGCTTAGAAAGTTGTAAAACAAGAGAATGCAAAAGGCCTAAAATGACTCTCTTTAAACCATTTAAGATCTATAAACTAAAGTATAAAAATGGGTAGTTACTGCACCCGTAGGGTGTTATAAATGCAATGTGACAATGAAGGATGGGAACAAAGCTATGATGACTAGAATTATAAAATATTAATTACCAGGATAGAGAAAATAGTAGAATTGGTTTGGTCTAATATTACTCAGAAAACTAGGGCTTAGACGACTTTAAGGACCCCATCCAATGATTGTTTAAATCTATGATCACTAAAAGACCCCTGTATGGTTTTTCATCTTTTAGTATCATCAAGTAAAGCATATTCTATTTTCTTTTTTTAGATTACTATCTTTTTTAAGTTGGGTATATTGAAATAATTATTTCTTTACAAATTTATTTGAATTTCCTATAATCAGAGCTTACTAAATGGTTACATAGAATCCAAATATGGATAATTTTACCAATCTCACCTCCCTCACCTATTATGTTGCTTCTCTAGAATCTTTAATTATCCATGATTGCTTTTAATAATCTTAATTGTAAAATTTATGATGTATTGTATTTATCAAGAACCTTGACCTTAATTATAGTTATTTTCTTTTAAACGTAACTTCTTTTTGAGACTCAAAGTTCAATGTTTTTTCATTCTGACATATAGTTTTATAAGAAAGTTCATTTTTAGGGGGCGTTTTACTAGTTAAAAAAATCCTTATTTATTATTAATCTCTTTCTTTGTTAGTATATTAGTACCAGTCACGTGCTACATGATTATGATGGTATGAGAAAATCTTTCTATTAGTCCTTGCCACATTTGTTAGTAGTATTACTGCTTCTCTTACATTTAGGAGTTAGTATTTAAACAGAATGCCTTCTCTCACTCAAGTATTTTAACATGCAGACTTTTCCGCCTTTATATCTAAAACAAATTTGATGAAGGCATAAATTATTTTAAAAGAACTTTTTACCATAAGTTCATTTGAGCTTCACATAAAAGGGAACCTGATGGTGACAGCGAAATTTTACTTGTTTCCATTTCTTCTGTTGGCCATCCTTCTAACTGGCCGCCTTGACCATAATAGACCCTCAGTTTGAAAGCTTTTTACTACTAAACCCAGCCCATCATATTATTTATACCATACAATTCCAGGTTACTGCTCTTAGAGATGCTCCAGTACCAGGCCTTATCTTTGTTGATCCCATTCATAAGTTTAGCAGTTCATTTTAGAGCTTCAACCAATAGTAGGTTTTTTAGCTTCAGAAAGAGCTGCGGCGTATCCTTCCTTTTTTCCTAATGACCAGTCAGATGATGTGTCGCACATGTGCACTTTATGCCTAATGTATAATCTTTTTTATGCTCTATGTTTGATAGTCATCATGCCAACCTTGCATCCAATGATTTTAAACTACATTAAAGTTAACTATTGTTACTTTTTTTGGCCACAATCATCACCTCGCATGGGAGTAGATAAGCATTGGTATAAAATGATACTGGTGCTTTTAAGAAATTCATTAGTCTTGAATTAGATGTAGACTTATAGCTTCTTATGGCATAGCCTATACAGGTGAATTAGGGAAACTCAGACCTCCACGTAATATGAGGTTCAAACTCCAGTGCTCTTTCATGGAAGAGATGTGGTATTTATATAAAGTTCTCAGACGTGATCCACTTTATATATCCTGTGATTCTTGGGGAAGAAAGGCGGAGAAGTTATATTGTAAACGCAGCAAGAAGATAAAATGTTTTTATATTGCGTTTTTGAAAGTTTTGAATGCTTTAATTTACTAGGATTGAATTGCCCTAGACTCTCCAAAATGGTGGCCTATTTGCCTCAATATTACAAATATGAATAAAACTAATTGTCCATTGTTTGAGCTCCATGTGTGCATTATGGTTTATTCCAACTTGTTGATGCTACTACATCTCCATGTATCCCTCCCCACACTTACTTTAACTTTATTTTTAGGCTAACAATGGACTAATTCCAGATTTTATCTCTAACTTACCCTCTATCTTTAAAAGGAGAGGCCTTGTTGGGCTTCAAGTGGTAACATACTTAAGAAGGGCCAGATTTTTTAAAAGTCTTTGATAGTGTGTTTCTCTTCTATTTTAAAAATCCAATGAGTTGCTGAAGCCATGTGTAAACTATGGGATCTTGAAAAACGTTAAAGTGATTGATCCCCATCCTTTACCTTTGAAGCAACAAATTGCTCTATGTGAAGAAAAAAGATGTGTTCATTATAATGTATAGCTAAATTACCTTCAAAAAATGAGGATTAATGAAGGCCAGATATTGCCAACGCTTTTCTAATTTGAAAGGTACATTATATTAACTTCTATGCCATTTGGCCTCTAAATCTCGTCTGTTTTCAAAGACATATGGATCCTGTCCTAAAAGATCTCTTTGGGTACTCAAAATTGCTTATATAAATATACTTAGTGTTTTCTCCCAAAATAGCTTCTCATTCTGCATAACTAACTCACTTTTTGACCGGTTTACTCAAGCTAACCTACTTTAAAATTTAAAAATTTGTACTTTCTGCATAAAGTCTGATTTTTCAGAGAATTATTTTCCAAAATCATTAAGTAGTCCCAGAAAAGGGGACGCAATTGTGCAATTGGGTCACTCTCTCCTAAGCGACTGATAATATGAATTTTTTGAACGTGCATTTCCCTCCAAAAATTTTCCCCAACTAGCAGTTGTGGCTACTCCACTTTTATGCATTCTCAAGAAAGAAGAATCTGGTGTGAAATGCAGAGTGTGGGGTAGCCTTTAACGTTGTAAAAACAATCATGACTTTTAGCCTTTTATGTTTATACAAAACACAACATGCCTTATCATTGCAGAGGGTATCTCATATTTTATTATTGGTGCAGCGCTGCTGCAGGATGAGGATGATAGTATGGAATGGCCAGTTGGTTTTTTCTCAAAAAGATATGTCTATAAACACTGATTTATGTGATCTATGAAAAGTAGGACTTGAGAATGTAGAAGCCATTTAGTACTGGCGTTAGCACCATATGGCTCTTTAATAACACTTGTTGTGAGATAAAATCACTGCGCTTTGTTATAATATCTTTCTCTCAAAAGAGTGACCACTTTTCAGTCTCTGGGTTCTAAACTCTGGTTGTGTTTGTCTTGAGTTATGATTTATTAAAGATTGGCAACAATTGTTACCAGATACCCTCTCTTGCAACCCTGATTTTGCCCTGATCTTACATTGGTGGCTGATCACAATACTCATCTTTAAATTCCCCTTTAAAGTATTAATCTGCCTCAAACTGTACTTAATGAAATATATTTTTATTATGTGCCTGAAGATCCATATTTGTCAAGCCATGTAGTTCTCAGTCAGCCCGTGTCTAAAGAATACCAAAAAGGACATCTTTGCTAAAGTTAACGTTCTCTTAGATCAGGACTATCAAATGTTGGACATTATCTTTACCACCAATGTTGGTGGCGATTTCCCCTCGTTCCTTGCATTAGGGAGTTACCATGTGCATCATGACACCCAACAGCCGTACATCATGGAAAGGTAAAAGAGTGGAGTTAATTTACTAATTTTTTAGCTGGATGGATTGCCGTGTATTGTGGTGCATACACCAAGGTTTGTCTCACATGCAATGTAGGCAAAGCTTATTGCCAGAAACTTGCAGACAACATGATTCCTCTTCAGGCCATGGATTTTCTTTAGAATTCTATTTCAGTGATTATCTGGTTCAGTATTCCATCTCTCAGGGCTTTGATGCTGTTATAGCTGTGGTGGACTATGTAACTAAGATGAATCATACTGTAACTTTATAATTTACTATAATCTCTGTGTAGACTGCTCAGCTATTCGTAGACAAGATATTCTGTTTAAATAAGCTACCAAAAGATTATATATGATTATGGCGAATCTACCACCCAGTTTTAGGAAGCTCTCCTTTACATCTTTGCGTTTTCACTTGTCACGCAACTTCCTTCCACTCTCTGTCAGATGCGCAGATGAAGAGGTTAAAACAATGTTTGTAGCCGTTTCTTTTAGACTATACCACTGTTTATCAGAACAATTGGGATTCAAAACACCCTCTGGTAGAGATTGCATTAAATAACTTGGGTCTTTAATATACCAGAATGTTTCAAGTTTAACCAAATATGGATATGACCCTAACTTTGAATTCTGACCTTGACCTGGTATTAAGATGGTGGAAGAAAACGATAGAAAATAAAGGATCTTATGGTTTTGAATCAGAGGGTGAAGGAGCATCTGGAGAATGGTGTGAGGATCTACTAAGTTACACTGATTCAAAGCGCCTCCATAGACCTGGATAGAATCCAAAATTTCTAGTGATGGTAAATTCTGTAATTCCAGATGACCAACCTCTTCAGTTAGATCATAGAAATATAATCACAAGCGTAATAAAAAACCTAAGCCTGCAGTAGAGCCTCCTACCTAATCATTATTTAGCCCACGTGTTATATTATCAAAGTGTTACTGCATTGATCCCTAAGAATCTTCCATCTCTGACCCTTTTCTCCTCTTCTACATTGTTAAATGATTGAAGGTTGTTCAGGGAGGTGATTCAGTCTAGGGACCTCCACAAGACCTTAAAGCTCACCCCAATTATAGCATGGTCACTGAAAGTACTAAAGAAAGTGTAGACCCCGCCAAAATCCTTATATAAGCCCAAGAACGCCTGAAAAGTTGAAACAGGGTATTTATAGTAGTACAGGCCAGGGATTGAACCCCCAAATTATTCAATGCACCCCTTAAGATTGATTCAATCAGTTTAATAAGAGGAATGTGAGCCTACAAATCTGTTTACAATAATTCACAATTTTAGAGGATCTATTCAATTTTATTTATTATTTTGGATTTATTTTGATACAGAACACGCACCATTAAAGAATAAGGTATGATCTAAACCTATTGACGTCACTCCTCAAACATAACACACTCTTCCCAACATAACAAATTAGGAGTTCTGTTGAGATATCTACCCAAATTGGAGATTCAGATGTGTCAGCTGAAGGTAATTGAGCTTGATCTAACGAAATGGCCACGCCTTTACTAAGATAATCCCTGATGAAAATCACAGCCTTTTGACATAATGGATCAATCCTGACTTATGCGGTCAATTAAATCTCCCAAGCTTCCTAATATTTAGGTTCAAACCCAAATATGCAGCAATTGAATCCAGTTTGACCAAGATAACCAGTCTGTCAAAGAATTTCCTGATTGGTAACAGGTATAGATCTTAGATTTGAAAGCTAGGAGATTTACTAAGAAAACTGCCATGATCTCCCATATAATAATGTTTTTAAGAAAATGAAACTACTCACTTTTTGCCATTAACATTTTGGCTTACCTCTAAATGTATTTAGGGACAGTCATATTAGGATTGATCACTAAAGTATTGTATCCTGAGTGAAGACTTTTTGGCTAAGAAAAGTAAACTTATAATTTAACCCCAGGAACTTTGGGTCTCCTGGCCTCAAAAATTAGGGTATACATGTTATCAACCCCCATGGTCCTACCAAAGACTGGTGCTCCCTGCCAGGTACATCCTGAGTTCACAGATAAAATATAAGATAAATAAACAATGAACAATAGCGATTTGTAAAGCGGGCGCTGGAAAAAAGTTTCCCTAAAGCTTCCCCACCTTCTGATATGGCTTCCTAGGCTGACAACTTAGGGTCTATATTAGAAATTTGAATTTATAATAATCCCTTTGTTTGCCTCATTCGCAGATAAAGATGTGTGGTGGCTCCCCCTTTTGGGTTGGGCACTAGTAGTGCTAAAAAAGAACAATAGCGCTTTGGCTTTAGAAAACACTGCAGATCATGAAATCACCTGTACCAGTGATTGGGAAATCGATATTTACATAGGAGATATATCAGCGGGCTGTGAAATTTTATTTCACCCATCATTGGAGGTGACCCTCCACGCTCCATCCGCAGAGCAGATCACTTGCACTTATCAGATATTGTTGAAGCCTTAGCTCCTCTTATCTAAGGCCTTTGTCCCCAGAGGCCAAGCTATTAGAAGATGGGTCCTTGTGGTACCAGCTTTTATGATGAATTTAGCCCAAAGTTCTTCGCTCAACGTAGATCATGTTAGAACTATAAGTCAGAACGATATTTGCACCAATTTGCACATCCCACCTTGTATCATCTACTCCAAATAGCCAAATTCCTTTATTAAGAACTACTCCACCATCTGCAGATAATAGAGTCATCACATTTGCAACTTTTCTTTTCTATCAATCTTCCTCTCAGTTTAGCAGTGAAGAATAAAACACCATATTGGAATATTGGCTGCTTACCAATGAAATCTAAGTTTTGTTAAACTGTCTGAGATAAGGGATCGTGAGATTCATTTGACTGGAACACACTAATATTTTATTAAAATTAGAAATAGTTGTTTATAATCATATTAACATATGTACCCTCAATTTACAAACCAAAGTTGAGAATCCTATGACCTCTGTGGACGAATGCCTCTAGTTGTTGGAAGAAAATGAACTTTGAAATACATAATGCCCATGATAACTTGCGTTCTTTAGGGCCACAAGGGGTGTCTAGTGAGCTTGGACCCCCTGGTCATGACAGACATGATGGTGGATGGGGATCTCCTGAGCCACCAAGACCTCCTGGACCTAGTGCTGACCCAGGAATACCTGAAGAATGTCTCCAGGCGTTATTTTGACAAGTTTAAAATCTTATTGTCCAACTAGGGAGCGTTGCCCAAGGAGCTAATCACTCAGGGTGGAGTTCCTCTCTTATCTTAATATTTCCCTAACCGCACATCATGAGCGCCTTGGAAACTTGGCAACCCTACCTTCTGTGATACAGGGTTTGGAGAAAATAGTGCTCGCCACTAAGCAACACCAATTCAAACTCCAAGACGCCAATACTGAGTTAAAAAAATGTGTCAACTAAACCAGCTTTCACCACAAAATTGGCTCTTTTTGACGCCCATGGTTGAGTTGATTTAGTAATTAAAGATATTAATGACCTAAAAAAGTCAATTGGATGTGCTTCATCTGCAAGAATACTCTTAAGATATTGTTTTGTCACTAGGAGAAAGGGAGCCCCCATTGTTGGTTCATGTCATCTGGTTTCCAACCTCTCCAAATTGTACGTTTAAACCATGTTTCACAGAAAAGTACAAACCTGGAGAGGGAAGCATTTTATCTTTCCTATATTGTTATGAAAGTTCTATGGAAGAAGTCACTGATAACCAAAAGCTAAAAAACCTGACAAACTATCTCAGTTGCATGGCTCAAGAGTTTGTGGTCCCTTATCTAATGCATTGCCATAATCAGACGGAAGCAAAGGCTTCCTTGCTTTGGGAATTTGGGAGTGAATAACCTTATTTAACCAGAAAACAGACCTTTATGGGAATAAGTCTTACTTGGGGAGAGACTATCAATGAGTTCACCCATCATTTTTACCTCAAGACTCAAACGTAAAAGCAGGGAATTGTCTTACGTTAGATGAAGCTATCTCCACCTTGTTTTCAGCATTTAAAAATATGCTATTATTCTATTATATCTTATAGAAGTGAAGTCTAACTTGAAGTCCCTCCTACATATCAAAGAAGCTATTCTGGAGATTCCTGATAACTACTTAAACCTGCGGGTCATTTTGTTTTAACAATAATAATTACAGGCGCAAAATTTAGCCGTTACACCCCCAATTTGTCAACACCTGAACTATTCTGCACTTATAGCAAGAGAACCAACCACACTATAAACTTTTGTCGCAGTTATTTATATAAAACATCAAAAGATCTTCTTCACTATAGGCAGGAGGCTCCTATGATGATGGCAATCTAATGCCTCAAGACCCTTGTTCTATATCTAGCTCTATTCCAAGAGCATCAGGATGTTTTTTGTTAGCTGCCCAGCAGAAGTTGATGTACCTCTTTCTATTCAAGGAAATAAAGATCTCCAACTTTTTTATTTTTATATTGGCAATTACCCAAACAAATTTTGGTGGTCAGCTACTCTATGAAAATCCAAGCATTGGCAGATAAAACTTTCAAATTTTATAACTAGCCAAGAGCTTTACATGGCAGAATCCTCCACTTGCTTTGATATAAATTCCTAGTGACATTTTATTAGCTGTTAATTCCCAGTTCAGATCTTTGGTGGTTCGAGTAGAGGTAGTCATTAACAAGGTTAAAGTCCTGGCGATGATTGACACTGGCTCCTCAGTTAATGTTCTTTCTTCCCAACTTATCCAAAAAATAAAAATGGCTCCAGACTTGATTTATGAAGAGAATATGAGACTACTGGTAATCAGCCAACTAAGGCGAAAGGGGCATATTATGCCTTTCCCACCCCAGTTTGGGAAACTTTTAAATTACTGCCACACCAAACATTAGATAATGACAATTATGAGCTTCTTATCAGAGGCACTGATGCAGGAGCTTATCACATCATCAACCATAAAGAAAATCTCAATTCCCTATTAAGTTATCAGATTCTTTTGGTATTTAAAATTTTGGTCAAGAGTGAAGCGGCTCCCAAAAAACAAACATGCTTCCTTAATTATCCATCGTCTATTTGTAAAGTCAAATATTAAGTCTTAGGGGAAAAATAAGTTACCCCCGGAGGCTGTGGACACCAAAAATGGTATCCCTATGTATGCCCCATCCTATTACAATACGCTCTGGCTCACAAGTTATTGTAGATATGTGATCAGATTTATCACCCCTCCTAATCAAATTTTGGAGCTAAGTGGACACCTTAAACCCTTCAATCAAAGATGCGTTGACTTACCTAGGGATTTTAAATCCTACCTACGGGAAATCTATCCCTATTTTATTAGGGAATCTAACGAATCAAACCCTCAAGTCCCTCAGTATGCCCGTATCACTTATGTAAAGTTATGTCCCACTTTAGATATTGCCAATTTGAGTTGTTTGGCTCTTTAAAAGATTTAGAATTTGATCCCCTACCCACCATAGCTCTGGTCAAAAGTAGAATTGGAGACAATCTCACCCCTAACAAATTCCAGAACGGTGAAGACCTATTAGAGGAGTATGGCAACATTTTTTCCGTAGGGTCAAGTGACTATGGGAAATTGTACAAGGTATCAAAAATTGAGACAGAGGCTCACCCTTCTTACAAATCTTGGCCATAACAAAAATCTAAATTTGAGGAAGTTCAAGTGGACTTAGAGTTACAGCAACTGTTGGATGCCAGGTTACTAATGCCTTCTTAAAGCCTATGGGCTTCCTGGCTCATATTGATATAGAAGAAGGATGGTGGCAGCCAGTTTGTCATGAATTATTACCGCCTCAATTCTATCACATGAAAAGATAATTATCCACTGCCATGCATAGATAACTCCTTACGCTTGATGTCAGGATCCACTATTTCTTGGCTATGGATCTCGCCAGTGTACTGGAAAGTTAATTTGTTGGAGGATTGTGGAAAATGCGCCCTCATCTCAAGTGGACTACTTGAGCCCACTCAAATGCCGCAGGGGTTATGTAACGCCCCTGCTACCTTCCAACGCGCCATGGAGGACTTTTAGGCGATTTGAAACATTCTTGTGTACTAGTTTATCTTGACAATTTTACCATTTCTGAGAACCTTTACCAAGAACTTAGATAATCTTCAGAAATTCTTTCAGAAGTTACTGCAAGCTTTGTTAAAACTAAAACCATCAAAATGCTATTTCTTTCAGAGAGAAATGATTTTTTGGACTATAAGATAGGTAAAGCCAAATTAGCCCAATGGACAATAAGGTTATGCCAATTCTAAGATGTCCCCTAAATCCCTATGAGATGTACAGATTTTTTGGAGTGGGTGGGATATTAAAACCAGTTTATTCCCCATTTTGCCAAAACCTTAAAGCCTCTAGTATATTTTTTGAAGAAAGGGATACCCTTTCAATGGAAAGAAGAACAATGGCAGGCCTTTGACCTGTTACACATCTCTCCCCCACTCTACAGTACTCATTCATCCTAACTTTTATAAATGCTTTCTTCTTTTTACTAATGCTAGTGATATAGCCATAGGAGCCATGCTATCTAAGCAAGATAAAACTTAGTGGGTCATCCTATCGTTTACTACAACAAACCCCTACCCAGAGCTGAATTCAACTAAAGCATTATAGAACGCAATTGCTTGGTGGTATTGCTGGCTATTAAGAATTTTGACCTTATTTATATGATTAACATTTCACCATATTCACTGATCTTGCTTTCTTGTAATGTCTACAGCAAGTGAAGGACCCTGATTAGAGGATAGCCAATGGGCGTTAAAACTTCAAAACTACAACTTTTCCATCTTACATTAACCAGGGCTTATACAACAAATTGCAGATTGCTTATCCAGACTCCCCATATCAACTCTAATCAACCCTGAGGAGGGGTAACTCTATGACCTCCTAACTTTATTGCAAACTATGGAAAGTTGAAACTCTGACTCTTCAAATGGAGTTAACAAAAAATTGGATAATTTAAGTCAAAAATGGGTAACTGTAAAAACTTGTGTCTCAAAAATGGTTTCCCTATGTATGAACTTTGGCTCAGACTTCATATTTTTGGGAAATTGCCAAGTTGGCCATGAGTAAATTCAGGTACAACTTACCAATGGCTCAAGACTCAATGCTAATGGGAAATAATGCTTTTTTCCATCCAAGCTGTATTGGAGTCGGCCTGGTATATGAAAGTCAAGCTGGACCTAATCAATGATCTCAACTTCCCATGTTTTCACCTTTGAACCCTTCCATACTATTAGCATTGATGATGTGAGACCTCTCCCTTGAGACGCTAATGGCTATCAGTTCCTCCTTCTAGATGTTAATCATTTAACTAAGTGGATCAAAGCTGTATCACTACCTAACTTTGGCATAAGCTACCGCCACATTCTTATATAATCAGATTATCATTCAGCATAGGTACTCTAACATAATTCTCTCTGATAACAATCAAAACTTCCGATTATCACCAGTGAATAATTTAACTGAACTGATGGGATCCACCCAGGTATTTTCTACTCCATAACAAATTGAAACAAGTGAAATGGTAGAGCGGCAGAATGGTACTCTAACTGCCACTCTCCAGAAAATTGCCAAATTGGCCTACTTCACTGGCCTAATGTTTACCTAGTTCGATTCAGGATTTTTAAAAGCTACGTCAAAAATTAAGATTTCGCCCTTATAGGCT
This sequence comes from Massospora cicadina, assembly GCA_022478985.1. Classification (NCBI taxonomy): domain Eukaryota; kingdom Fungi; phylum Entomophthoromycota; class Entomophthoromycetes; order Entomophthorales; family Entomophthoraceae; genus Massospora; species Massospora cicadina. The sequence goes on from JAKSZP010014489.1 coordinate 246,570, forward strand.
TTGTATGGAAGAAATCCCCAGTTGCCTTTTAGTGCAGGTCATGTTAGAGCAAGAATTATCTGACGCCCCTGGAGATAGTATGCAAAGAATTGCCAATAAGATAATCCAACTCCAGGATCTAGATTCTGAAAACTTATCTGATTTCACAAATAGAGAAACTAAACAATTTAAATGACAATCATGACCCCCTGCTCACCTTCCAACTGGGTGACCTAGTCCTTTTCAACCATCATTAGCCTAGAGGTCGTGACAACAAGTTGGGCACCAACTGGTCAGGGCCCATAAAGTCATTTATAAGCGGGAAAATGAAAACTCAATTTGAGGTCATTCAGGGTAATGTAGTAAACCGCGTACATAGTCACAATCTCAATCCGTTTACCCCTACGCCAAGATTTAGAGGGGGCATTGTCAGAATTCCTACCCAAATTGGAGATTCATATGTGTCAGCAAAAGGGAATCATCTCAATCTAGCAAAATAGCCCAAACCTTTATTGGGAATAAAACTTGATGAAAATCCCAGCCTTTTGACATTAATGATTAATGGCAACTTATGCAGTTGACTATTGCTCCCCTGGAGCTTCCTAACCTCAAGGTTCAAACCCAATATATTTACTAAGTGAATACTTTTTGATTGAAATGACCAGCCTGCCACAGAATCCCCAATTGGTAACAAGTATACACCTTAGCTTAGAACGCTTGGTAATTTATCAAAAAACCACACTTATCTCTCATATAATGATGTTTTTAAGAAAGTAAAGACTAATCTCATTTTGCCATTAATAATTTGGCCTACCACTAAAAACATCTAAAGACAAACATATCTTTAGGATCTACCACTAAAGGCAATGTATCCTGAGTGAAGGCTTTTTAGCAAGAAAAGTAAAAATTAAAAATAACTCCCAGAAATAGTTGGTTCTCCTGGCCTTAAAAATTAAGAATATGTGGTATCAATCCCCATGCGAGACAAGTTCCTGAAGAGGTCCAAGTTCAGGTCAGTTCCAAGGCTCCCTACTAATTATACACCGCTCTTACTACAAAAAGTAATAGACCTCCTAAAGGAATATTGCCTGTTTATTTATCTTTGTAATTTGTCTAGATTTACAATTCTTTCTTAGTTTCTTTTATGTGTAGACCGTCCTCCACATCTTACCCTTGCTTTCACCAACACCATATTATGATGAAAAACACCAACGGAATTAGCATTAATGTTCATGGGTGGGTGTTTACTATCCACCAATATAATGGCACTCCGCGCTATAAACAAGTTAGTACGACTTTGTGTTTCTAATCTTCTCTTCCAATATGTTCTGCACGCTGTGCACATCTACATCAATTTCATCTGCCTGCCCGCCACCAACATGACGCAAACTATCCAACCTATATTCCCATAAGTTTGTGATCTGTTATCATATAACAATCAACAGCTGTGGAACTTAAGGTTGTTGTTGCCCTCCCTGCCTCTCTCATTTTTGAGGTTGACAAAGTAAGACCCTCAGTTGCCATTGCAGTCTTCCAGCTTGTTATGGGGTGTTTAGTATATTTTTAAATAATCTTTCTCCCCATTCAATCCCCTAAAGCGTCCTATCACATAGACTCTAGGTCATCTGAGCCCTTGAAATCTGGGCCATCCATTGGCTACTAATGCAATCAGGGTGGATGGCCAGTACTATTCCAAGTAGAGATATCAATGACAAAAGCTAAGATCATTTACCTTAAAATCTATGCTATAAGTTGGGTCCCAAGAATGTGGGTTCCTTCATTATTGTGCAAAAGTTGGGTCTAGCAGTTTTGAGATTGATTTATGCCTTTATCAAAAAGTTCTTCTACTCCAAGATGTACATTAATTATTATTCTGGTTTCATTTCAAAGCTCCTGACCTTAGTAATTTTGGAAATACTAAATATGAATTAAATTGACATCTTGTTTAAACTTCTACCTTGAAATTTTCTCAAGTACCTTGTGTCTTAGAAAAGTTTTAAGAAGGTAAGAGTAGATGGGTGATGTCTCAGTACTTCACAATTCACCTGATCTTGTTGATGACTAACATTATTGGTTCTCAAACACAGTTAGCAAAAAAACCATGTTTTCTACCCTGGTAAAAAAGAAGCTTACATCCCCTAAAAATATTATTTTGTGGCCATCATATCTGGTGGAGTGAAACACTTCCCTAAAAGAGAGATATTTCACAAATAGTTCTATTTTTTCCGGTCCATGATTTTTAAAAACTTTTAAAAGAAGCGATGGAAAATGGTCCAAATGCTCCCTTTAAATCAAAGAAACCTAAAAATGTAAAGGATAAAAGTTGTTAATTTTCTGCACCTTTAGGGGAAGTTTAAACTGGTAATATGACAGGTGCTTTCAAAAGTGTCAATTTAACTTTAAAAATCATCTATTGAATGATGATAGTCAGATTGAAAATAAAACAATTTGACTTCTTCTAAGATGCTCTAAATTCCCCCTTATTCTTTGTGTTCCCTATTCAATCCAAATTTCAATGTGGCAATTTCTACCCTTTAAATTGAACTTTCCTCATAAACTTAAAAGTAATTGAGGTAGGTCGCTCCTGGGACATATACCACACTGAGATTTTTTTTGAAGCCAGTACAGGTTTCAAATATGTGTTGAACAAAACCTGCACTAGAATGGAAGCAGGAATTACCCTTCCAGGCTAATCACCCTTTTCCTCATAAACTTAAATAAATATAATTCATTGTATTCATTATACACATTGTGCCCATTGTACTTTGTGACAATCGTAATTTTATACTGGAGACATTTGTGTTACATGATTAGAAAATCCCTTAAATGAACCCTTTTTCTTCTATCTTAATAAATTATTATTATCTGCCCAAATACATCTTAGTTTATCAAAAGTTGTGCTTGCAGTAGAGATTTACTATTTCAAGAGTCAAAGGTATTTTAAAAATATTATAGTGCTCATAAAATATCATGCAAAGTTTACCTAATTACTGAACTGAGTCATAAAACTATGTAGGTTTGACAGAGTTCCTAGACAGAATTATAACTTTGCTCATAGAGTGCTTGTCCTGCACTCTACATTGAGGTGCTTACCATAGGTAGTCCCCACTAAATTGTTTTTTACCAAAAATGGAATATTTCGCTGAGGATTAAAACAATCTATATATTTATGCTCTCATTTTATATCAACCCACCTAGTCCATTCCAGATGGCTAACGCTAAAGTTTTACAAATCTACTTATTAGTTAAAAATAATTTATATACCTTCTCTGAGGAGTAGCTACAGCAGATTAGCCAAATGTTGCTATGAAAGTAACTGTTTGTTATTAATGAGTCGGCCAATCTTATACCCTCTCTATTATATCAGCGACACAATTAAAACCAAATATGGTAAGACTAAGAGAAATTCCGCAGCAAGAATTGCAATCAAGTTCTGTCCTTTATGAGTAGCATCGAATGTTCAGGGCAACATATTATGATATATACATCCCATCTTGAGGAATTCCTGGATGATTAATGTTCATCTTCAAACTTTGATTATGGAGATCTTCATGTGAATAACAGAATGTAGATGTAACTCTCTCTTTACACAATTAGCTTGAATCCAGTTTCCATGGGGTATGACAAGCTGTTGACTCAAATCATGTTCCAGTCATCAAGTCTCCCAAGTATAGATGAGCTTATCAATAAGCTAAATTGTAATCTGATTCAGAGCTATTGTAAGGCTATGAGTGAATGGGGTATCAGTACCTCATGTAAATATAGTAACCCAGTTCCAGATGGAATCTAGGAATGTGATAAATGCTTCTAGAGAGGAAGTTTAACAATCTGAATCAGTGGATGAGCTCAGACATTATACCAAAAAGAGATGCAGGTTGCTGCCCAGAATATCAGAGAGCATGGAAAAGTGACCACCAACCTTCAAGAAGAAATACAAAAGGTTCCAATGCTGACAGATGGCCATGCGCCACAACATTAAAGCCCTCAAGTCTACTTGTGTAACCTTAACTAACGATTCAGGGTTCATTTTAGAGGCTAACAACTAGCTCTACCATATCATATGAGAGTTACGTTACACTAACAGAGATTAAAAGGCTAAGAATATCAAGCTATAGACTCTGATTTGTAAGCCATGATAAGAGCGTACTAAACCTAAACAATTCAAGTAATCTGCAGAATGGTAAAGAGAATAATCAATACTTTAGAGTGACACAAGGATAATGATCTGGTCAATGGATGTTGCCAATGTGAAATCCAAGTCCACCTCCAAGAATGAAATAGACCAACTGAAGAAGCTCCCTCTAAATTGGAGTTGGCCCAAGCTGAAATTGCTCAGCCTCAATAACCATGCTATCTTCGCTATTGGCACTGTCCCATTTGACTGGCCCTTCTAGCCAGATTTGGGGCACTTCAGTGGAACACAGCAACCTGGGACCTCATATCAGGTCTTCTCAGGCTGCTTTTGGGTCTGCTGCCTCCAGTATGCCCTTCCAGTCTTTTCAACAATTCAACCCCATTAACCTGCCTAAGTTTGACTGATATGAAAATGTGCAGTCATTTTTAAAATGTTTTGACTGACGATTCTGAAGCTAAAAATTTGTTTAAGGCCACCATTATAACTAATTGCCAAGATAACTGGAGTCAAGACTGATCATGTCTTATCTTCAGAGGGCCAAGGGAGCTATACCAGTGTTGAGAGCGCCAATATGCATGAATTTTGGTAGCACCAAAAAAAGTTATTTGAAAGGGTAAGTTTATGTCAATTCAGTTCTGGAAGAATGAAACTATTTTAGAGGCCACCAATAATTTTTACTATGAGGCCCAGGTCTTTTTAAGAGCCAAAACTGTGGTCAATTTTGACATGAAAATTGCCTTTCAAAATGTGACCAAAAACTACCCTTAACCTCCACTTTTTACTGCTGCCTGCGTTGGTTAAGAAGTTGGATACTCCTTCTATGATCAAATACCTCAAGTGGTGTAAGGTTGCCTTTGGACCACCAAAGAAAAAACATATGACAATCGTAACAATCTCTGCAAGGTACTTTAAGGGCCCTACAGAAGTCTGCTATATTCAGCGTGAAAATATGGGTCCTTAGAAAACTCTCTATGGTTACTTGCTGAATTTGCGAGTCTAAAGGACACTAGGCTGCTAGCTGCCCCATGATATACCCCAAATATCAACTATATCGCCTCCCTTATAGACAAGGATGATCAGGAAAAAGGTAGTCACCAGTAGAGATGTGGTATATATTGTCAAACAACCATCTATCTCACCTCAGAATCAGAAAAAACCCCCAAACAGTGCTCGCCTTGACCTAAAGTCAGCGATATCAACTTGAGAATGAAGGACAGAGAATTATCTCTAAACCCTGCGCTGCACATCTTGCTAAACAGAACCAGTAAGGAGAACTAGATGAATCAAATGAGCCAATCCCTTGAAAGGAGTCAAAGTAACCTGCATCTCAGAGCTCTAAATACACTTTTTTCCAGACATAGGGGTAAATCAAAAACTAAGATTAATAAATTGATGATCCCACTGTCCTTACATTCAACCAAAATTTTTATGATTACTTTTATGTCTTCATTTATATTGACATACTTGTAGACAAGATCTGAGTTAGTGCAATTGATGACAGTGGAGTGTCAGTCAAAGTAACCTTGATCCACTTTGAGAAGTCAATAATTGCTCCTGAAGTGTCCCACAATCCACAGTATGTGACTTCAGGCAAGAAAGCACCATTAGTGAAGGAGCCTACAATGCTCTGCCTATGAGAATTGAGTTGCTTCAAGTTAGCACCTCTGCTATAGTATTACTCAGTCAGAACTACCAAATTTTTTTGACATAAGTTTCCTAAAAGTTTATGCCACATTCATCAGCTTTGATTAATGTACCTTTAAGATTCACAGTCAGACCTTACCCTAAATTACACTCAGGGTGAGAAGGTTCCTATTACTAATCTAAACAAATTTTATCAATGTGAGTTATGCTGATAGAATAATTTATATTCGTTATAAACAGACTGATTATTGTAGTAGGGCCACCCTCTATTATCTCTGATAGTTAGGGCATTCTCTTACACGCTTCCCCACTTGCAAGCTGCTTTCTAGTAAACAATTTATAACACAAGTCTGACCCTAAACTGACCATGTGAATTATTGGAAAAATTTTACTCCCAATTAAACTCTCAAATAACATTTTTATGCAGCCCAGGTTAGTTGTTATTGGGCATCAGGTAATCTGTGTGCTTTTTGCCAACCTGATAATTAAAAAATCATTGTGACCAAATAATAAAATATCACTAATGGACATTTACTGCCCCAGGATGAGGTACTAAACATTGATAGTATTGGAGACCTATCTGAGTTTAGCCTACCAGATGCCGCGCCTAGCGCATGCGCTTTTATAGCTTAGGACCAATGGAAGGACTGACTGAAGAACAAAAGTATCAGCCTTAACCTTACTGAAATTATACATGCATGTATTTGCTACCAGGGATTACGACTTGGGGTGCGCTAATGGTATACCGCATTACATTGACATTGTGGAATGCCCAGTCCATACTTTCTTGCCCATCTGACATAATTGAGCCAGTGAATAAATTGTTCAGAAGGAGATCGACAAATACTATGTCAAGGGATGATCAAGCCTTCCTGCAGCCCCTGTGCCAGTCCAGTGCTTATTGTTAAGTAGAAAGTTGCCTCCAATTAAGTTGTGATCAATTATTGTCACTTAGATAATTTTAATAAAAGGACTAATATCCTTTACTAAGTATAGATGATGCTATTGATTAGCTAGGTGGTCAAAGTACTTTACCACCCTGAATCTCATCATCAGGTTTTGCAAATCTATCTACCCAAGGCTGAACAGTAAAAGTGCGCTATTATCACTTTCTGGGGGCTTTTTTCAACCTACTTGCATTCCTCAAGGCTTATGCAATGCACTGGCAACCTTCCAAAGATCAATGGACACCATCTCAGGGATTTATAGATGATCTGTATCCTTGTATACCTTAATTATATCAAGGTATTTTCATGAACTTTTACCTAGCATCTGTCCCATTTATAAAAGAGTTTTAAGTGATTAGCCAAGGATCAACTTCAAAAATTAATCTTAGAAATATCAGTTTTAAGACTCAAATGGAGTACCTGGGTCACATTTTGAAGCTCATAGGGTATGTCTGCAGCCTCAGAAGCTTGAGGCTGTTAACTGAATGCAAAGTCCTGAGAACAATTGGGATTTAAAAGTATTTTTAGGTATTTTGTGATAAAGCACCTAATTCATACAAGGATTTGATCACCTTGATGAGCCTCTGTTTCACCTAAAGTGGAAAGACTTTTCTATGGACCGCCAGATGTGATTTTTGCTTTCAACAAATGTAATATGACGTTAATTTAAACTCACATGTTACATTTCATGACTTTGAGCGCCCCTAAAGAGTAATCTTATGCTTCACTAACAGCCATTGGGGCTGTGCTCTTTCAGCAAGATGAACAAGGAGAGGAGCACTTAATATCTTATTGTAGTCACGCTCATTTCAAGCATGGAAAAAATTATATAGTAATAGAACGTTACATCTTATTAATACTTTGTTTGGAAACAATTTAATTAATACGTATGGTACTAAATTCCTTTTGGTCACTGATCACGCCTCTTTGTGGTGGCTTTATAAACTTTAAGAGACTGAAGGTCATCTGGTAAGATGGGCGTTGATGCTCCAGTATTATGACTATGAGGTTATACAAAGATCAGGGTCCTCTCATAAAATTGATGATAGACTTTCCCTGCTACCCAATGTGTTTGCACTGATCAGGTACTCTGACCAGTTATTTGAGAAGCTAAAAGCCCATAAATACGACAATGAATAACCCCTTCATAGACCATCTAGTACTAAAAAAATAACCCCTTCATAAGCGTACTTTGGATCAAAGAATTAATAATACCAAAGTTTAAATGAGACACTCTATAAAATTGTTAGTGATGGCTGAAGGTGGTAATGACCTGCATCTTTGAATGACCATCAATCATTAAGCAATCTCATCAAATTGTTGGGAATAGGGTTAGTTAAGCTCTAAATTAAATCCAAGAGTTTGAGAGTTAATTTGGTTTGACATCCAGGACATCTTTAAAAAATGCCATAAGTGCCAATCATAACAAAACTTTAAGTCTTCACCACCTATCAGCTGATTAAGCCCAACTGAGCATGTCAAATCATCTTAAATGACGTCATCAGTCCAGTACCAGTCAGTAATTTCAACCGTAAGTATATTATTAAAGCCATTGACCACTTAACCTGTGTGGGTCAAATCTAAGCCCTTATGCAATATTGGAGAAGTTACCACAGCCAAGTTTGTCATGGAGATTATCATATACAGACATGGGTGTCCACAGGTTATCCTGATAGATAACGCTACCAACTTCAACTCAAAAATGATTTTGGAACTGAATTGGCTTATATGGATTATGGGGGTTTTCTGTTCCATACCATCCAGAGACCAACAGAACCTTTGAGAGGTTTAAAGGAAACCTAGAACAAATCCTTTGTAATTTATCCATATTTTCTTCTTACTGATGGACCCTTTATGTCAATTGTGCTGTTTTTGCCTACAACATAAAATATTATAGTGCTACTAAATTTTTCCCTTTTCAATTACTATATAGTTGATAGCCTGCCTTACCGCCCATATTATACTCTATTGTTGACGATGAAGATGGAGTCAGGCCTGAATAATATCTTAATTAACTATTCAAAGCCCGAATCAAGGTTAAGACCAAGCCTTATGGGTATATCTTAATCAGAAAAATTAGTCATAAAGCCCATGATGATATATCAGATGCCCTTGCACAAATTTGATGTGGGTAATCAGGTAGCATATTGTGACTCCTACAGATTAAGATGAACCCACATGATTTCAGCCTTCTGGAAAGGGCCATATTAAATTTTGGAGCGCTCATTTTTGATGTATATAACCTAAAAAGTTTGCTCAATGGAAAATTGTCAATAAAATCACAAAAGGTTTCTTAGACCTTACCACAGAAGTCAATTCCCCTGACAGCCACCTCCAGAGATTAATTCAAGTCAATGTGGAAGTGTTGTCAAAGATCTCAACTAAACTTTTTAAATCATCTATTAATATTAATGGTCAAAACAAAAAATGAATGTGACTGGACTTCATCCAAGACGATTTAACAATTTTCTCCTACTGTTTGGGTTCTCAATTTAATCCAGATTTGTCATGCGGCAATTTCTACACTTTAAATTGACCTTTCTTCATAAATGGGCATGATTATACCCATTGTACTAATTGTACACATTGTGCCCATTGTACTTCATGACAATCATGATTCTATCCTGGAGACATCAGTGTGCTTTGGTTAAATAATTCCTTAAAATTATTCTTTCCTTCTATCCCAATAAGGTAACATCATTGCCCAAATTTATCTTGGTTTATTGGAAGTCACTCTTGCAGTAGATATATACTATTTTGAGATTTAATGTGATATTGAGTATTATATAGTGCTCCATATAATACTCTATGGAAATTACTTGTCACTGAACCAGGGTGATATAATTTATAGGATCAACAGCATTTCTGAACAGATTATATCTTTACCCATAGAGTGATTTTCTTGAGCTCTACAACAAAAGAAGGTCTGAAAAAGGCTACCATGAATTAAATTATTTTTTTGTTATTGAGGTGGGTTGACCTTGTGACAAATATACCATACCAAGATTTTTATAGCCATTAGACGGTTTTTTAAAAATGAGATGGACTAAACTGCACTAGAGTGGAAGCAGGAATTACCCTGCCAGGCTAACCACCCTTTAAAATTATAAATTAATTTGCAAAAAAAGAAATTGGTAGATTTAGTTTGGCCATACAATATTAAAATTTCTGGGCTTAGACAACTTTGGGGACCTGGTCCATTAATTTTATAACCTTGTAACACCAAAAGGCCTTTGGCTTTTTCTTATTCTTTTGACATAATTCACTTTATCACAAAAAGGTTTACTATTTTGGTTCTTTATCTTCTTTAATTTACATATAAGAAAAATGATTTACTCTTACTATGATTTGTTTTTTGAATTCATTTGAAGCTTACTTTCTAGGTACAAAAAATCTATTATGGATAACTATATTGGCTTCACGCCTCCTCAACTCCATCACCTTTGAGTTTCTGCTTTAGAAATCTTTGTTATCTGTGTTTTCTTGATAATATTATGTTTTTTGGATAGTGTTTTGCACTTATTTGTAAATCTTAGACCTCAACTATAGGAAAACTATTTGGTCATAAGTTCATATTGACCCTTTCTGTTTCAGCATCTTCCACCTTTAGCTTTTTTTGTGCTAAGTCATTTTGTGGGGGCGTTTTCCTTTTTAACTTTGTAATTAAAAATATTAATTCTAAAGACCCTATATCAAAACTATCTAAAAATCAACTTAATATTCTACTTTATTTATGCACCTATTATGTCTTCATTTATATATTATTGATATAAAATTTACAAACTAACTAGAAAATATATTATATAAAAGTCTAAATAACTATAGTTCTATCATATGCTAAGACTTATTAACAGATTGTATAAATAACATAATTTACTGATTTATGCCAACTACCTAACTATGTATAAATGTAATTTAATATAACGTAGTTTGATTCTATTGTCCATTTCTTAGTGTTTTTTACATTTTTTTAGTATATTCAATTTATCTCTGCTAAGGATATGTAGTTTTGTGCTATATAAATTTCATTTGTTGCTTCAAACCTAATAAACTCACTTCCAGTTTTTTTAATAAAAAAAGATATGTAACTTTGTAATTTACATAAAGTTCAGAATATTCTCTTTAGTGTAATATATAAGTATGAGTAAAAATGACACATTAGGTCCAGCTATAAAAAATAGCTTATTTTTTATACCTATATAGTAATTGTATAAGATAAGAAACTATGTATACCCTAATTTTAGTCACTACCCTCTAATACATTTTGCTACTATATAGGTTATCAAGATATTTAGTTATATATATTGTTATAAAAAATGTGATTTATTCATCTACAAAGTCCATGACTCTGTCCTTCTATTGAGACTTATGAAAAATATGAAATTTAATTTACTATAACTATATAAGAAATATTGTCTTCTTTTATAACAAAAGATAATTTCTATTGAAGCAAATAAAATTGCAGAAACTTAGTTTCTAAAGTGAAATTGTTATGATGATCAAAAATTAAGTTCTAGATAAAATCTATCTGCATTAAGAGAAAACTGTGATCTTTACTGGGTGTTAAATCATGATGATCAATTGTCAAATACCTCTTCTACTTACTCTTATGAAGATCTAAAAAAATGAGTAAACTCATAGACAATATAGAAAATCTTGTAGAAATCAGCTGAATACTTAGTAATGATCTAAAGTTCTAAGAGCTATCTTATACTTTGGTTAATTATAGATTTTTCTTATCTTAATATTTTTTGGAAAATAGATATCTTAAGATAATATTGATATATTTATTTTAGTCTTTGTCAATTAACATATAAACTATATGTTGTTATTATATACTATTACTAAAGAATAAGAAGTATTTTGAGAGCTTTAAATTGGTATCTTATATTCAAAAAGATTTAGGTTTTTATACTATACTATAGTATAATTACCCTAATTAGTTGCTTTAATCTCATGATCCTCCTGCTTAAATAAACAAATTATATTATGTAAATATTATATATTTTTAAATTACTTATCTTACTAAAAGTGGGGGTGGAAGGCAAGTTGGTAGGGAATATAATTACCAACTTTGAGGATACAAGTTTGACTTACCCTTTGCACATTGGTTGTGGTGCCAACCAAAGGTTCCTACTAGCAGTTTGTAGGTTAAACTACACAAAAACCTTAACCATGACAACCAGAAAAATTTGAATTTGTTATCAAAGAAGATAAAACTTTCTTTAATGAAGTTAAACCTGTTCATGTTTCAGATTAAATTTCTTCTTCATTAAATTCTGGTAATGTTCATCCCCTGGTCAGCTTGTATCAAATAAGAATATTACTAATATTTAAATTAGTTAGGTTGAAAATGACACAGTAACCAATACTTTTTACACTTATAAATTAGGTCATATAATATATAATGTTTTAGCAATTTATTATTACAATTCTATTCATAGGCGTTTTTACTTTTAGATAGAATGGCTCAAATCTAAGCCCTATTATAGTTTTTACAACTTAGTTTATTAGAAGATTTTTTGTTTCTAAAGTTAACTATGATCTTAAAGAATTACTGTTTAATAAACTTAATATGGTGTTCTTCCATAAATATACTATAAAGTTTTTTTATATAATGTATATCTTTATTATTTGTTTGTGATAATATACTCAATTATGCTCTTTTTTATATCTGAGGAAGAGCTTAATTAATAATATTCTTTAGAATATTTATTTAAATAATTTTTAAACTTCATAAGAGATACATCGCTTCTTTTCAGATGATATGGCACTTACTGATATTCTCTTGTCATAAAGTATCATTATGCTCAAGGTTTCTTACCTGCCTTTTTACGCTTTGAAGCCTTTCTACTATACTTTACTTACTTCTAGATCCCCAAACTCTGTTGCTCATATTATATGCTCTCTATATAATTGTTAGAAATTAATATAGCCACGTTATCCAGCTGAAACTAGATGCTAATACTCATGTTGTATGACTGTCAAGACACTAATCTGAAAAGCATGGTAGTATGTTTCTCATATTATCTTTTATCAATTGAAAAGATGGTCAAATTATTGATTGAGAATATGTGTCAATGTAAATGATTAGTTTATTTAATTATGGGATCCAAACATAATGTTAATTCTAATTGTTGTTTTATTGCTGTATAAGCTGCCAATGTTCTTATATAATTAGGTTTTGGGCTTGAATAATCATTATATTATCTCATACCGTGATATTAAGTGGTGGTGGCACCAATCAATCATGAGTATTCTGCTTAAACAGCCAAAGCGTTGTATTTATAGATTTGGTGGTAGTTAGTTGTTTATATAACAATGCGGCATGCTTTCAAGGGTAAATTATTCCATCTCTTAAGTATAGCCGTTATCTTGTAAAGGCTAATTTGCTAGTAATGACTAGGAGTTGAAGCACGCTTTTTATAAAGTCAGTTTAGAAAAATCATAAACTTATTGGTTATTAATGCTGTCCAAGCGACTAAAAAATTAAGAGTTAGTCATTGATGTTATAATTTATTTTTTAAAAGTCTGTTACTGATGAATGCCATTCAGGTGGAGATGGCAATAATCAAGTTAGTTTCAGAAGAATGTAAATACCAAGTCTTTAAATCACCAATACTTTTTAATAAATACACATATAAACTTGTTAAGATAATATATTTTTCTTCTTTTAAAGATCATAGGATTAATTGTTCTTGTCAAATCCTCAATTAATTGAGTCAGGTGGTAAATCACTTGTTAGTAAAAAGATCTGAATGAGGTTGAGATATCCTATATAGAAAATTTAACTACTTTAGCTGTCTTCATAAAATAACACATGCTAAATATTGAATTAGTCATGTGAGCCTATGAATTAAACTTTAAAGTTCTCACATTAATGCTCAAGTTAGGGGAGATCAGATCTCTACATATATATAAAATTGGCTCAAAGATATAAACATCATGAAAACATATAGATCAAATTTTTGAAGTTTTAAAGGAAATATAGAAATTTTAATCTTAATACTAGGCTTCAGCTACTCAATATGACTTAATGGCACTAAATTATATAGCTTAAAAAGATGGTTAAAGAAGATGGAGGGGAGAATACAAATAATGAACTCTATACTCAAATTTATGCTATATAAGATACCAATGTAGTCAGGGTTCTTATTGATGCTGAAGGAAAATTAAAGTCAAAGTCAAGACATTAAGTTGTTGAAGAAAAATGAACACTTTAAAGACTGGGAAGCATAAATATTGTAACAACTGTTTATGTTGAGTAATAAAATGCTTTCTACCATGTAGAAAATCAAGAAACCAAATTTATTAAAAGTGTTATAGATATATGATGAAAAGAGCAATGCCAGATGTTTAAATTGATGCTAAGGCTTCAGATTTTAAAGCACAGGTAGTTTTATACTAAACAACATATGTAATATTTTATGATAGTAAACTGGATACAAAGAGCAGGAAGAACTCAAGTTGGTTGCAAAAAGATTTGTTATAGCAGATGTTGAGTAGTTGATTGGACCTAATTGTCATATAATTTTTATAAGGACATAATAATGTTAACTTATGCCTAATTTATTATGGATCATGTTAAAGATATCAGTTGTTATGGATCAGAGATGTCCTAAGATTATGCAAAGCTTGGATCCACATCCTGGCAATTTCACTTAATATTTGACTATGATGGCATGGGCCCAGGTGCTTTGTCAGTTAATTTGGACTTAATATTAGTTGACTTGGCCTGAGCTTGTGGGCTTTGTTAGTCTATGTCAAAATTAGCTTTTGATGTCAATCGAATTTTTGATCAAATTAATTACTAATTAGTGGAATGAATCACCTTCACATGTTCTACTGATTGCTCAAGAGGAGGGAAGGTTCAGGTAACTGCAGACGCATCAGAAACGTTGTCTTAGGATGTTTACAAGTTTGACACTGACTCTGAGGCCATGTGAGATTCCCCAGAGTCAAAAGAATTGTAGACCCTCAGACAGACATTATGTGTTTCTCTGGCTAAGTTCCACTGAGAAATGAGGTGTCATAGGTAAAATGTGATTAACATTAAATTGTAAATTTATCTCCATATATTTACTAATAAAATAGAATCATATACTACTACAAGTTAAGATTTTAAATATATAAGCTTTTTGCATTTAATACCGTTATGTTTTATTTAGTCAAGATTTTACTTGGGTTCAGAAGAATTTAGTGCAGTGAACCACTGTCCATTTAAATGAAAGAAGTATACAGCTTCAAAGTGCCATTTTAAGGAGTTTATATCTTGACTATTGTCATAGTCTGGTCTATTGCCTCCATAAATAAACGCTCAAAACTCCAAATTATCTCATAAGAAGAACCAGCCCAATTGAAGTAGTCCTAAAATTAAATAGAAGGAATAAACACACCATAAAATCCTAGTTATGACGGTGACTACAAGGAGTTCAATATGGTAGTCTTCTTTATGTGCTAGGTGGCATCATACTAAAAAGGATACCCTTCAAAATGACACTTCTTTCATCATGTTTTTTATGGAATTCAGAATTCTCCGTAGGTGCTAACTACTTGATAACTTACTGCACTTAGAATAGTGGATCGTTTTCATAATTGGTAAACAATTACAGGGAGATTAGTGCCCAAAAGGCGAATATTTCAGCTGCTAGCAATAAGCCTATTAAGATAGTCACAACAATTTTAAAGACTCATCAAATACTGATGACAACAGTTTTAAGCTGATGCAGGTGCGAGTGAGATAATTATTAATTGATTTGATAGAGGACTGCAGGTCTGAGGTAAGTTAAACTCAATTTTTAATCAGTTATTTAGTGCTGGTGGTAAAACAAAAAGATTGATCTTACGTTGATACTTGGCTTTAATTGGAAATGGCCCCAATTTTACTTATGTAACATTTTTGTCAGCAATGCATCACAAAAACTTAGTAGTAAGTTATTACTAAGATTGATGTTAATGTATCAACAAGATCATTAAAAGCCTCAGCCTAATAATTAAGTAGGATATTAATTAACACATATGACTTTTTATATGGTTGTTAAGGCCAATTTTTGCCATCTAACCACAAATTTCAAACACCTGAGGAAAAAATGGTGTTGGTAAATTAGGTCATTAAAACCGTAGCCATAAGGCCATTGTTTTGCTGATGGATCTCTATAAATCTAGCATGCACCCCGTTATTAAGGTAATACAAAAATGGGATCTTTAAAGTGTAAGTATCAATTAATCTTTCTTTATGATTTCAGAGGCACATTTTTAATATGCTATAATTTTCTAGTTTGTCTAAAACTATAATTATTGTAGTATATGACCCTCTTCATAAATATGAAGGTAAGTAAGACCTTTGAGTCTCATTATCATGAGTCCTCATTCTTACTTTTGGGCCAATGCATTAAAGTAGGCTTCTACCTGCAACTGTTTTAACGCTTATGTGAGTTTCTCTAGGTAACAAGTAGGTCTCATGTTTTCTTTGTGGATTCACAAGTGTAGGATTAACATAGCTTAAGATGTCTCTTATAAGATAGCTGAGATTTTAACTTCTCAATTAATGTGTGTGTCAAGATTTGAGATGAAAAACAAATCAAATTCCCTACTTCCAAATTGAGTTGCAGTGAATTGACTCTTGAGCCTATTTAAACAGAGCCTTATATTAATATCACCAATCCCAAACTCAGTCAGGGATCCACATGCGTTTGAGGATCAATGAAGATGACTTCAGGAGTCTCACCCCCCTTTCTGAATCACATGAGGAAGGATTTCCACCGCTCCAGTCATGGGGGTGACGAAGTGTTGGATTTTTCCCATATTCCCAAATGACTAGATTACCAGGGGCGCTAGGGACAATTCCCTAAAGCAAAGTGAATTGGATATTAGTTGACCCTGATTTTGGGTAACAATGTTTGGGGGATTTTAGGTTAATTTCCTGGTTCAGATCCATTGGGGATCAATATGGATGAATGCTTAAGATATCGTTAGGCAGAGATGCTGATGAAAATAGTGCATCTGATAGTTGATCAACTATTAGGTGTACTGATTGGGATTAGTCAGGTTTCATAGCCAACCAATTGGGAATTTAAGGATCAATTTGTAAGGTGAGTGATGCTGCCTGAAACTAGCGAATTGATCAGTTGGTTCACGACCTGCCTTAATGTGTAACAAGTCCCATTACCTAAGCATCTCACTCACTAAATATGGTTGGTTTGATGGGATCAAAGGAAGAGTTAGGGAAACGTTTTCCAAACCTTTCCATTTTAGGTCTCAAGGATGTCCAATGACAGAATCCTAGACAGGATGGGGAAGACCATCACTAGTGAGATGAGGATGGCTAATTCAACAGCAACAGCTGCCGTTTCATTGAGAAAGTGCTAACTGAGGGTTGGACGCCAAATTACCACTATAAATTACCTAAGAATTCACTAATAAAAGGAGCTTTTACCAGTAACTAGTATTATCTTAATACACTTTATCAGAATTTATTTCAAGTTCTATCCTTTCTCAGGAAATTATTATTGTGTGTTCTAATTGGTAGACTCTTTTTAATAAAAAGTAAGGATCTGAGAAGGGATCTAGAGGAGAAGCTGAATTGGGAAATGCTGCCAACTGTATGTCATCAAAGAGAAACTGTAAACAGGGATCTGAGCATGGATTGAGTTAAGCGGTATCAGGGAATGAATCCCTATTGAGGACATCCTAAGTATTTTGAGAGTAATTAAAGGCCAAGCGGTGGGCCAAATTCTAGTACTTTACCTCAACTACAGATAATAGTCTCCATACTATTATCAAACGGATATATTATACTATCAAACAGCGTGGAGAATTGCCCAACAACGAATCTGTGCAATTAATACAATTATAGGGTTATTAGCTGAGAATAAGAAAACCTATAAATTTTAACAATTGGTGCTCACTACAGGGGTGTAGCTGAATAGAAGATACTAGATCATGATGTCATATAAAGACAAAATAAGAAAATTATGGATGGACTTGACAACCGTTAATTAGAATGCCCTGAACTTGGCAGATCATCAAGAATCCGCTGCCTTGGAGGAGAGAATTGCCAATATTAAGGAAGGGTTTGATAATATCACGCGTTTTGGAAATGAGTTACTTGGAAAAGTAACGTCATTGAAGAAAAAAGAAGGGGACTTAGTTTAAGAAGTCTTATTTTCTGAAAACAGATCATTAAGTAGATTGCATTTGTTTAAGACATTCAGTGAAGACATTCAGCGGCGATTAAACGGTCAAGGAGTTGAAGACTCACAAATGTGACTTTTAACCATATGTGGCAACCAACGCTGAAGGAAGAACTCCTCAGATGCTAGTTGAAAAGATGACTACCCCCAGAAACATGTTTGCTTTTACAGCTATTTCAGAGATGATGCCCAAAATTACTCCCCAAGTGAGCTGAGTAGCTGAACCAAGATAGGTGGCTAGATAAACCTCAGAGGAATTCAAAGTTACACCAAAATTGCTGACTTTCTTCTGGGATAATGCCCCTAAATTTTTCTGATTCTTTAATAGGATAATGTGTGGATACAGCAATTGCCGAAAAGGTATTGACAGTGATGAATTGCCTAGATACCAATTGTCAAAACCTAGTGTTGCCTCACCTGGAGGGGGACAGCTGGTCGTATGCAGGGGCCAAAGCAGCCATTATAAAGAAATTTGGAAGCCAGATGCACATTTCAAAACACAAACAAGAGTTTATGGACATAAATTCCACAAAGATGAATCCTTATCAAGCTTTGCCGATCATTTTTACCAGGAATTGCAAATCCTTTTTAAAGAAAAAGTGCTGGATGATTTCAATGCCTGAATTGCACTACAAGAAGCCCTTTGGCCCTACCACAATTTGCATCAGATGATGTCTTCCATGCTCACAACAGAAATTACCACCTCTCAGATGGTAGAAAATTTAAAACCCTTGTGAGCTACATTTGATGCACCAAATAGAAGTTCCTAATTAAATCCAGTAGAAATTTGAATCCGTGAAGAGTAACGTGGGTGCTAAGGAGATGAATAACCAAACCGTGCCAGGAAATAAGCCCAAAGTCTTTAAATGGATTAATAAGAAGGAGAAAGTCTATCACCAGTGTGGAGGAAAGGGACATTTCGCTGTGCAATTCAAGAAACCCAAAGATTAAAATAACGTGGTCCAAGTGAAAGAGTCTGCACATGCAAAGGAGTTGGGAAAAGGGCTTGCAGCCTAGATGGGGAATGGTATAGAGCTGCGGAGAAGCCTGTTTCTCCCATTATTATGCATAAGGAAATTGACATCAGCGATCTGTTTGTGGATGAAGACGTACAGGATCAACTGTATTGAGTAGTCAATTTGGATGTGAACGTGGTAAAAGATCTGGGGAAAAGGGGATTGACTCCAAGATAATTAAAGAAATTGCTTGGCCATATGCTTGATAACTAGTGGACAAGATTTGAGCCACAGATAATCCCAAAGAAATGACCAAAGGTCAAATTAGATGAGGAAAACATGTTTATCCCCCTTAGCACAATCAAGGATTTGTTTCCTGATCTATCAGCGCAAATTATTCACACCATTGATTCAGCAAATAATGCTGCAATAAACTCAGTAAATACGACTTTACAATACTCTGAGTGTATGTATATAGATATACTGGTTAATCAAATATGAGTGAGGGCAATAGTTGACAGTGAAGCGCCTATCAATATTGTCTCAACCAAGATAGTGAAGAAATGAGGATCTCGCTTGGATTTAGAACACAAGGAAGAATATGGGACAGCCAGGCCAAATACCACCATCTACCGTGGAGCTTGTAGTACTCTGCCACTCTGATTTGGATCTTTAGTAATATCAGCCCCAGAAAAAGCTTTGACAACCATAGCTATGATATTCTGATTAGGACAGAGTTTCTACAGAATTACAGAGTTAAATTTAACTTCAAGGATAATATGTTGACCATATTAGGTCAGACATTATCATTGGTTTATCAGAAGGATGGGGAAGTTCCACTGAGTAGGTAAAATAACTTCATCAACTTGATATACAATGACAGCATTGTCCTAATTTGATACTAACTAGTTGGCCAGAAGCAATGAGAGATGCTGATGGAAATCCTAGAAAATTGGGGAATTGCATTGAGGATTAAGAATGCGAAAACTATACTGTCAGGATCACAAATAATTGTTGACACATAGTTGACATTAAAGATACCAAAGCTGCTGTATGGGGAGGTCAGAGGCCCCTGGAAGAAGTCCAGAGTAGAGCCTTGGGTGGCTCCTGGAATAATTATGCTGAGTCATGAAGAAATTTGAGTTCTCTTGGTGAATTTAAGTGAAAAATTTAATGAAGATTAAAAAGAATCAGATCATCACGCTTGTTCACCTAATCCTGACGTCCAAAATGAGGAAATTCAACTATTTTGGGATCCTTGATGAAATGGATTATCAGCTGGGGCAACCAAGCATATCGATCTATTGGTCAATTGAGAGCAACTCGCTGATCTGATGGAAGGACAGTAAGAGGAGGTGCTCAAATTGTTTGAAAAGTATTAGAAATTATTCGCCCAGTATGACCATGATTTGGAATGCACGAGAGATGTGATCAACAAGGTCAATACTGGGGAAAGATTTGTCAATTATGATGAGACTGATTTGATGGTTGAAGGTGGCCAAAGTGGTAGTGGAGGTAGAAATCAGCAAACTAGTGAAGCATGGGCTTCTAGTTCCATCATCGAGTCCCTGGGCAAGTCCAACTATTATTGTGAAGAAGAAGGATGGCTCTAATCAGGTGGCGATTAATTATCAGAAGCTGAACAAGATTATGAAAAAGGATTTGTACCTACTACAAAGAATCAACAATGCGTTAGATCAATTGGGAGAAGTGAGTATTTCTCCGTGATGGATCTCTAATATCAGGATATTAAAAAATCAATTTGCCAAGAGAAGACCAAGAAAAATGCGCGATTATCACCATGAAAGGGCTATATCAACCAATGAGGATGCCCCATGGTCTGTGCAATGCGCTTGCGACGTTCCAGAGGGCAATGGATGCAATACTAAATTACTTGAAGTTGTCATGCGACCTGGTGTACTTGGACGAAATAAATTTGTTCAGTAGGACGTTTACTGACCATCTGCACCACTTAGTGGAAGCGTTCAAGAGACTATCCGTAGCCAACCTGAAGATTAAGCTGAGGAAGTGTCACTTCTTTAAGAAAGAGTTGGAATATCTGGGATTTATTATCAACTCTAGTGGATTGCAGCTGCAAGCCCAGATGATTGAAGCCATAGAGTTAAAGGCTGTACTGAAGATTGTCCAAGATATCCAAGTGTTCTTTGGAATGGTTGGATACTATAGAAGATTTATTAAGGATTTTTCAAGAATTGCCGAGCTCCTATTTTATTTGTTGAAGTAACTAAAGAAAGGATTCATATGGAATGAAGAAGCACAGAAATTCTTTGATGAGTTACGCCATTAATTGATAGATTCTTTAATTTAAAAATATCTGAATTTATATTAATAATTTATTATACAAACTGATGCTTTGTTGACAGTGATTGGTGCCATATTGATCCAAGTAGATGAACTTGGGGACAAAAATCCGTTGGTGTATGTGAGCGGGACACTCTCAGCTGCTAAGAGGAACTATAATGTAACTGAGTATGAATGCTTTGCGGTCATTTATGCCTGTATACAGTTTTTGGTGTACATCCATGGAACACACTTCAAAGTGGTGACGGACCACTCCTTATTGCATTTGCTTCACAATTTATGAGAACCAGAAGTATGACTGGCCTGATGGGCACTGAAGCTAAAGGATTACAATTAAGAAATAGTCCACTGAGTGGGGGCTTCTCATCAGAATGTGGATGGCTTATTATGGTTACCAATGGTCCAGATGGTATACCAGCAGGAAGATGAGCTATTCCAAAGAATGGTTGATGGAGAAATCAGGAATGAGCCCTAAGAAATCCAAGATGTACTTCAAAAAGCGATGGAAAACACTGAACCATGAATGGGCAAGTTTTCAAGATGATCAATGGGAAGTGATTGCTATTCCCAAAGCCATTGGAACAAGTGGCTATTGTTCAAGCCACTCATAATGTTGTCAGGCACGGAGGCCTGAGAAAAATGACTGACCATATTCGCCAGTATTACTACTGGGAGTCAATCAACTATGATGTTGCAGACTATCTGTCTTTCTGTGTGGAGTGCCAGTTGCACAAGCAACATAAGAGTACTAATGGATACTAACTGATCCGCTTGAATTTGCTAAGCATACAGTGTCCATTGATATGATGGAACCACTGGCAATGTGCACAGGGGGAGTCAAGTACATAATAGTTGCGATAAATCATCTGACAAGATGGGTCAATACAAAGGCCCTTGCAAAAGTAGACGCTACCAGCACTGCAAAATTCATCCTGTTTCAAGAAGTATACTAACATGGATGCCCGCAGGTCCTGCTGAGTGACAATGGGACAAATTTTATGTCTCATGTGATCCCACAATTAAATGAAAAAATGGGGATTCAAGGAGTCATGTCTGTACCCTACCAGCTGGAGACAAACAGACTGGTAGAACAAGTTAATGAGATGCTAGCCATGACGCTTAGGAAGCTGGTTGCAGGAAGAAATTCTGCAATGGGAATGTACCTGAGTTTGGTGACGTTTGCCTACAATATCAGTCATCATACGGCAATGGAAAAACGCTGTAAAGTTACTATACAAAAAGAAGGCCGCGTTGACGCTTATTTTATATTTGGGGGTGGAACTAACATTGGGGATGAATGCTGAGCAGTACTTGAACTGATTGACAAATATCCTGATCAAAATGCAATTGTAAGCATTTGGTACTACTTTAAAGAAAAGGATCAAGAAAAATGACAGACAATAAGAAACAACTGGCATTAGCAGAATACCAAATAGGCAAAAGAGCTGCCTATTGCGATATTCATAGTTTCAGGAGAAGAAACAAACTGGATGCATTGTGGTCAGGTTCATTTTAGATTATCACCAAGATGGCGACAGATGCCTACTCCATCAAGAACCTCTTGGATGGGAAGATAGTAAACCAAGTCCATGCTAAGTATTTAAAGTAATGGATCGATGAAAAAAATAATAAAAAAAGAGTTCCTGTAAAGCCACTGAACCATTAAGTTATGTTATACCTGATGATTTGGTTAAGTCCGAAAAAAGATTGCTGAACCAAACTAGATGGTTCTTTCTTAAAAAAAGTAGAACCTCTGAACCATAGAAAACTAGTAGGTCTAAGTACACCTTGGATCCAGTTTGGGGGAATAAAATAACAAGATGGACCGCTGAACTGAAAAAAAGGTCAAGTACCATGGAAAAAAGAAGAAAAATATAAAGGATTGATAAAAATTAGGTAAAAAAAGATTATTAAAAACTGCATAAAAACAATAAAATCTTAAAATTTCTTTTATTTTTAGTTATCCTCAATTTGGGGATGATTTTATCTATGTTGCTTCTTGGAGGAGGGAGGATGGATCTCAGTAGGAGTAAATAACCATTGAAATCTATGGGAGATCATATGCTAGTGAGGGCTAGAGATACTTAAAACCAAGTTTGTTGAGAGGATTAAGATCCCTATGAGAAAGCAACTAGGGGAAGAGAAATTGAAATCTCAGAAGATGCCAAACGTGATACCTCAGTGCAGGGAGGGAGGGAAGCAACAGTACAAAAAGAGGCAATCGTTGAATAACCACAAGTAATCCTGATATGATACTGGAGCTGGAAGATTAGCCTTGAGCTCTTGCCAACGGGATTCATCAAGAGCACCAGACATATGAGCCAGCATCAAGCAAGGGATACTAGACTGGGGTTGCTGGATCATGCCCCCTATCAAAGACATTAAGGGAATATACCGATGGGATGCACTGGAAATGAGATAGTTGTGCAAGGAGTGAATGGCATCTTGCAAGAAATGACTACAAGCTCCTCGGAAGCTGAAGCAGAATGAGATATGGAAGCTGGGAGAGGTTGTAAGCTTTGTGGACCAACTATAAAGAACTTGGCCAGAAAAGCAAAGAGCATAGGCTGCAACATCTAAATCTAGTATGTTTTCAAGATTGAAAGAGTTTATAGCTATGGACAAAGCCTCAGTGACTTTAGCCCTTAATTCTGCATAGGGAATTCTAAAATGTATGCTGTTTTTGATGGATAGTTCAGTGGCCAAGACAGATGGCTTAAAAATTAGCTGAGTCAGAAGAGAAACTCCAGAATCAAGTCTGATCCAGTGAGGAAAAAACGATCAAGAGCAAAGGGCATTGTTTCAGGTGGTTTGATATTGATGGTAGGATTATCTGCAAATAGAGCCAAATCCAGGAGAGTTTCAAATATAACTAAGGAATTAATGACAGAGGAATTATTGGTCATGAGTTGTTCAAGACAATTGCTAACCTGGTCTCATCAGGGTTGGTTACTGTTTATAATAATTTCTTGTAAGGACTGGCTATGGGCACTTGACTATAAGTAGGAGTCCTGGAAGGACCATAGAAAAGGTTCCATCGTGCAGACCAACTCATCTGCTGGAAGAGTTGAAGATCTTGATCAGACAAACTGTTGAGCAGCTGTTAATACCAAGACTCTGAATTTGACATATGAGCTGGACGAGAGGGGGATGTCAGACTTATATGATAGCCAACATTATGCACTCTGAAATCTTTTAGCTCTAATCTCAAAGAGAACTTAATTTCAAAATTAATGGGATAAACTCTCCAGGGAAGAATTAAGAATGATATGATCCAGGAGGTTATTATAAGAAAATAACAAGGGCGAACATAGTTGAGCATTTTTAAATATGCCACAAAACAAACATCAACGGCTAGAATTTCCTGTTGAGGATGAGGAGAAAATTAGGAAATTGAGGATGCTGGACTAAGAATCCTGAATATGACAGTGGGTCATATGCCCTGATGGGGGAAACTGGATCCCAGGATAAATATTATCACGATAAATTGATTAGCCTGGCACAACAGAAGGTCATGGGGACTGCACACTGAGTAGGTGGTAGCGAGGAGGAAGAGGAAGAGAGCCGCATGCTGAAGGTTGTCATCAACAGCGTTGAGTACTAATTGATTGTATCCACATGAACAAATGAAGTATTCAACAGAGTGTCTGAAGTGGTGTTCTCCTGCCCAGATCCTTTTCTTATTGGAAATCTAGAAAAAAGGGGGGATGTGTTGGGATTTTTGCCCATATTACAAGCCAACTAGATTAACAGAGATCCCTCGGTGATAATTTCCTAAAGTGAAGTTAATTGGATATTAGTTGACCCTGATTTCAGGGTAACAATGTTTGGGGGATTTTAGCTTATTTGCTTGGTCAGATCTGTCAGGGATCAATCTGGATAGACTCTTAAGATCTCGTCAGGCAGAGTTGCCAATGAAATAGGGGCCTCTGATAGTTGATTGATGATTAACTTTCAGGTGTACTGATTGGGATTGGTCATGTTTCATCACTTATAAATTGGAAAGTTAAGGAACAAGTTGCAATGCGAGTGATGCCACCTGCAACTAGCAAATTAAACAGTTGGTTCACGACCTGTCATAATGGGTACCAACTCCCATTACCTTAGCATCTCACTCACCAAATATGATTGGTTCACTGGGATTGAGTTGAAAACAATAGGGACACTTTTTCTGACTCTTTGCGTTTTAGTTCTTGAGGATGTCCAACAAAAAGTTTTATTTGGGATGGGGAAGGCCATCGCTGTTGAGATGACATAGGGAAAAACAACAACAATGGCTGACGTTTCATGGCTGAGGCACCAACCAAAGGTTGGGCATTGAATTTCCTCTATAAATTTCCCTGATAATTCAATTTAATAAACACCTTAGAAAACATTGAATAAGAAGTTAATTACAAAATTCATTATTAGTTTTGTTCATTTTATCTTAAGCAAATTATTGCTTGTATACTTTAATTGGGGACTCTTTAAAAAGGTAAAGAGTAAGTATTGAGGATCCTTAGAAGAGAAGCTGAGCTGACATGAAAATTTCCACTGAGTTTGTGTCACTAGAGGAAAGGCTGTAAACTAGGGATCTGGTCGTGGATCAAGTTAGGCTGATAAGGGTATAAATCCCTACAGAAGACATCAAGAGTATTTTAAGGAGAAATACAGGTTGAGCGTTAACCCAGAACTGGTTATCTATTCAACTACAGATAATATTTTTTCATACTATTTACAATCAACAATCATATGTTTTCAGACAATGCAAAGAGTGAACAAACTTACTTTGCAGTTATCAATTAGGGGTTATTATTCATGGATGAGCAGAAAAGCCCCTAAAATTTACTAATTGTTGCTCACTATAGGGGTTGTAGTTGAGTAGGATACACTAGTACAAGATGTAGTACAAGGATGGCTTAAGAAACTCTGGATGGAGTTGGCAACTGTTAATAAGAACGCCTTGAATTCTGCCAAACATTGAGTCGCTGCCTTGGAGGAGAGAGTTACCAAGATTGAGGAAGCAGTCAAATATGTCTCTAATTTCAGCAATGAGTTAGTAGGGAAAGTAAAGTCATTAAAGAAAAAGGAAGGAGATCTAGTTCAAGAAGTTTTTTATTGGAAACAAAACGTGAAGTGGATCATGTTCAATTACGGGAAACAGTGCAGATATAGAGCAACTGATGAAGCAAGTCAAAGATTTGAAGACTCATAAATGTAAATGTGAGCCCTATGCGGTGACTGACGCCAAAGAAAGGACCCCAATAACTCCAGTTGAGAAGTCAACTATTCCACAAAATATGCTGACTGCATTCACAGTCATTTTGAAGATGACTCCCAAAATCACTCCTCAAGTCAGTTGAGTAGCCAAACCAAGAGTGGTGGCTAGAGAAACTTTGGAGGAATTTAGAGCTACGCTGAAATTACCCATATCCCATTGGGATAATGCCCCTGAATTTTTCAATTATTTGACATGACAATGTTTGGGCAAAGCGATTGTCAAAAGGCTTTGATGGTGATTAACTGTTAGGACACAGATTGTCAGAACTTAGTGTTACCCCATCTAGAGGGTGACATCTGGTTATACTCAGAGGCGGAGGTGGCCATCATGAAAGAATTTGGAAGTCCCATGCATATGTCAAAGTGCATTTGGAGGAATTTAGAGCTACGCTGAAGTTACCCATATCCCATTGGGATAATGCCCCTGAATTTTTCAATTATTTGACATGACAATGTTTGGGTAAAGCGATTGTCAAAAGGCTTTGATGGTGATTAACTGTTAGGACACAGATTGTCAGAACTTAGTGTTAACCCATCTAGAGGGTGACATCTGGTTATACTCAGAGGCGAAGGTGGCCATCATGAAAGAATTTGGAAGTCCCATGCATATGTCAAAGTGCAAACTGGAATTATGGGTGTCCAATTTCAGAATGATGAATCCTTAGCAAGATTTTCTGATTGTTTATACTAAGAATCGCAGATTTTTGTCAGAGCAAAAACGCTAGATAATTTTGATGCATGGATTGAGTTACAAGCCGCCCTTCAGCCTTATTACAATTTACATCAAATAATGTCTTCCATGTTTGCAACTGAGATTACCACCTCGCAGGTGGTAGATTGTAAAAATTTACTAGTTTGGGTTATTATTGGTTTACAACCCTAATAATTTTTTTGCTGCACAGGTTCAGTTTCCTCGTGCACTTCGCGTTGTATAAAATGTATTGTCCAATAATAGTATGGAGACTATTATCCATAGTTGAGTTCAAACTATTATTAGGCCCAACGCTTCAGCCAGTACTTCTGATTAAATACTTCAAGTCATACTCATAGGGATTCATTCCCTATATTACTGTCCACTCAATCTTTGTCAAGATCTCCTGATGACAGTCTCTTTTGGCCCAACACACAGTCAGCAGATATCCCTGATTGTGGTTCCCTTCATCTTTAGATCCCCACTCAGATCTCTACTCTTCTCTCTGAGAGTCTTCCAATTATTGCCTTCTGCAATGTTATCCTTGAGATGGAACTTCATACTGGATGCTGATAATCTAACTATACACTGAATCAATAATATTACTGTAACTCTAAACTCTGTAAAGTACTGTAAACACTGTTGGTAATAATACTTCTTTTATTATAGTGAATCCTAGGGAATTATATAGTAGGGCATTTAGCCATCTAACCCTCAGTTGGCACCTCTTCGATAAAAATGGCAGCTGTTGCCATTGAATCACCCTTCCTCATCTCAGCAGCGATGGTCTTCCCCATCCTGGCTAGGATTCCATCATTGGACATCCTTGAGACCTCAAACGGAAAGAGTCAGAAAACGTGTCCCTAACATTTTCCTCTCAATCCAAGTGAACCAACCATAAAATGGCTAGCAACCTGCTTAGGTAATGGGACTTTTTACCCATTATGGCAGGTCACTTCACCAACCAATCAATTTGCTAGTTTCAAGCGGCATCACTCAACTTGCAGCTCACTATTCATTACCAATCAGTCAGTTATGAAACCTGACTGATCCCAATCAGTACACCTGATAGTTAATCACTATAAGATGCCCCTATTTCGTTGGCCACTCCACCTGATGAAATATTAGGTATTCATATGGATTGATCCCTGATAGATATGACCAGGTGAATATCCCAAAATCCCCCAAATGTAGTTCCTCTAAAACTTGGGCTAACCAATTTCTGATTCACTTTGCCTTAGGGAATTTTCCCCTAGCAACACCAGGTAATCTAGCAAGCTGGGAATATGGGCAAAAATCCCAAAACATCCCCCTCTTGCCTAGATTTCCAGTGAGAAAAGGACTGGGGCATGAGAACGCCACTTCAGACACCTGGTCAAATACTTCATTGAGTACAAGCAGAGTACACTCATCAATACTCAACGCTGCTTGGGACAGCCTTCAGCATATGGCGTTCTTCCTCTTCCTCCTTGCTACCACCTTCTCAGAGAGCGGTCCCCACAACCTTCTGTTATGCCGGGCTGATTGATTTACTCATGACAATATTAGTCCTGGGATCCAGTTTTCCCCCCATCAGGGCATATGACCCTCTGTCATATTCAGAATTCTTGGTCCAGAATCCTTGATGAAGCCCAACGGCAGGCGCTCAAGACAAGTCTTCTGGCTCTGGTGCCTTATCAGGATTACTTAGGGTTATTCACCGATTTCCTCTTTCTCTATTGCTGTTTTCCTCCCTGCTCCAGGGTTTTGCAATTGGCTTCTTCCGACATTTTAATTTCCCTTCCCCTAGTCACATTTTCTCAGGGCTCATCATCCGCTCAATGAGCGTGGTTTCATGTAGGTCTCACCCTCGCAAGTGTCTAATTGCATATCAATTTTGATGGGCTGTTTCTTCCTACCACAATCCATCCTCCCTCCCCCAAGAGGCGACATAGACAGAATCATCCCCATACTGAGGATGACCAATAAAAATAAAAATTATAAAAAATATATCAGCTTTTTTTTCTATGCATTTTAAAATCTTTTTCTCATATCTTTTATTGATTTTTATCTTTTTTTTCCTTTTGGACTTGACCTTGTCTCAGTTCAGAGGTCCATCTTTTCCCCCAAACTGGGTCCTGGGTACTTAAACCTACCAGTTTTCCATGGTTCAGAGGTCCTTCTTTCAGACTTAACCATCTAGATTGGTTCAGAGGTCCTTTTTTCAGACTTGACCTAATCATCAGGACATGACCAACTTAATGGTTCATCAGTCCTTTGGGAACTCTTTTTTATTTTTTTTCCTCAATCCAATGCTTTAGATACTTAGCGTGGACTAAATTTACTACTTTTCCATCTAAGAGATTCTTGATGGAGTAAGCATCAGTCACCGTCTTGGCAATTACTTCAAATGGACCTGACCACAACGCATCCAATTTGTTTTTTGTCCAAAACCATGCATATTACAATAGGCGACTCTTTCCCCTATTTAATATTCTTCTTATGCCAGTTGGTTCTTATCATATGTCAATTTTGACCGTATCCTTTTCTTCAGGGTTGTATCAAATGCTTGCAATTGCATATCAATCAGGATACTCGTCAGTCAGTTCAAGTATTGTTTGGTACTCATCCCTGACGTAGGTTCTACTACTAAATATAATATCAGCAGCAACGCGGCCTTCCTCTCATATAGTAATTCAAATGGCATCTTTTCCATCGCCATATGATGACTAATGTTGTAGGCAGATGTCACTAAACTCAGGTATGTTCCTCATGCAGAAGTTTTCCCTGTGACTAGCTTCCTCAGCGTCGTGGCCAGTGTTCCATTGACCCATTCTACCAGTCCGTTCATCTCCAGCTGGTATGGTACTGACATGACTCCTCAGATCCCCATTATTTCATTTATCCTTGGTGTTAAGTTTTCAGCTGATGGTGCAAGCTAAAATAACTTAACAGTGAAATTGAGGATATAAACTCGCTTTTCAAATGGAACTCCTGCTCATAATTGGGAAGTAGATTCTCCAATAATCCTCAATAATAGCCAAGTAACTCCGGTATACTCACCATTCTCAAGTCTACTGGCACCAACAAATACAAGACCTTCTGTCTTTGTACAAAATCAGGAAATTATTCCTCTATAATTGGGATTACTTCTCTAGCAGGCAACTATGTACTTCTCTTAGGGAAGAATAAACACACACAACTATCTAGTATAGATATAATGGTGACAGATACAAATATCTGACAGACGACAGATGGATAATAATTAATAAACTAAGTAACAGTCTTTATTAATGATTAATAAACTACTAAACGATGAGTAATTGATTTAGTTGATGTTTTATTAATTGGCCAGGCGCTGGTATTATATACCTCTCAGGCATCTCCTGGCCAAACTCATCTATTAGATGAGTTCATTCATATTATGCCAATCCTCTGCTGGTCATGGCAATAATTATGAAAAATCCTCAAGTCAATTTGGCCCATGAATTGACTAAAAATAACAATCATTTCAGCCTGATTGGAGGCAATTTTACTCTCATAATTGGGACGACTTTGGGTTCTGAACTCAACATCAAAATCTTCCTGATTAGAACTACATCATAACTCAATGTCTAACAATAAATGGGGAATAAAAAGTATATGATCA